>CM039734.1:69014585-69158047 GCA_022539455.1 Dendrobium nobile
ATTAAAAAGCAACCAACATCTCCTTTTATTTTTTTTTTTTTTTAATTTTTAAATACTGATTTTCACATCTGCCTCCCCCAATTAGGGCTGTCAATTCGTGTCAGCGGGTCGTGTTCGGCTTAGACTCGAAAATGACCCGGCTATACTTGACCCGACCCGGACACGACCCGAAACTGGTTTCGGGTCAATTCTCCGGACCCGAACCCGACCCGAATCGGGTTCGGGTAAACACGGCCCGACACAGAATTTTTGAAATGCATGAAAAATTGAAAATTTTAATAAAATTTTATAATTAGAGGCCTAGAGCATAAGTGCAGAACAGTAATCAAATAGTAATTTAATGAGAAAAATAAAAACATAATTTGACAATTTAGATTTAACATTTATTAGAAATTACAATCTACATATTACAAACTATATAATTTACAAAATTTAAAGACTCAAAGTACATTTATTTATTCTTATACGGTTAAACACTTAAACCGGCTACACCGACACGCCAACGTCGCCAAGTCACAAGTGCCAAGTGCCAACACTTCAACTTCATTCTTGACTTCTTTGAGTTCTTGTCTCTTGAACCTATTTTCAACTTGCATTAATAGCAAAATGAAAAATTGAAGATTATTAAACAATAAACATCAAAACTCTAAAAGCTAAAAAATAATAAACAAATAGAAATTACAAAATTCCAAATAATAAGATATTGAGATTGCATAATGCCATAATTGTATAAGTATAACTAGAAAGCTTCATTTGATTAGCTCAGATAAACCCTTGATTTTCTAACTATTACCATTCAAGGAGACAAATTGCATTAAACTTAATGACTTAATATAATATCAATGAATTTATAAAGTATCTGCTCTTGAATTTAGTCATTTAGGTAACGCAAATGCCACCTGGTTGTAATAGTATTAACCAACACACGACGGCTATCACTTTCTGTTTAGGAGATTTTTCATCATTGCTTGAGCTTTCCTAGTTATACACTTATACCTTAAGCATTAGATATTCAAAAAAGATTAATTCATTAAGCATCAGTGATCAGATATTCAGAAATCAGAATGTCACAAACTCACAATGTCATCAGATATTCAGAAATCACAATGTGACAAACTCAGATATTCAGATATTCAAAAATCAGAATGTCATTAAGCATCAGCTCAGGCGCCCAGCGGCCCCAGCCAGAGTTTCATTTTCTGTACAGATTTCAGAATTCACAAACATAAATATGAAACAGTCAAATACTCAGATTCTAAGCTATAAGTTCTAACATTATAAGCAGCCAGAGCCAACAGCCTAGGCGCCCAGCAAGTCAGCAACAACAACTGCCAACAATAGAACCACTAAAATACTAAACCAGACAACCAGCGAGGCACTGTCCAATACTCCAATCATTATCAGGTACTGACCAGTAAACATTTGACAAATATAATTAAGAACAACAAAGAGCAACAGTCAAACAGTCACAAAATATAATCAAAATCAACTAAGCAACTCTGTTAGCTGAACATTTGGCATCCTCACTGCCTATTTCTGTAATACCCAAGTTTATGATGTCCTCAATTACACCATCAAGTTCCGGATCATGCATAACTACAAAAAAAGCATATTACTTTTAACATGAAGCCAAAAAATTGAGAGAAGAAGTCATTGCAAACATTTAAAACATTTACCATTATTTCCATATAACCAATCTTTACTGGACACTAAGGCTTCAACAATGTCAGGTTTTAAAGCACTTCTATATTGATCCAAAATTCTATCACTGTTACTGAATGCACTTTCTGAAGCAACTGTGGAAATGGGAATGCACAAAATATCTCTAGCCATAGCTGCTACTTCAGGAAACCTGTATTGGTTACCTTTCCAAAAATGCAATACATCTAACTTAACCTTCCATCAATTTTTGTTCTTCAAAATACATTTTCAAGTTGTGACTTCTTAGGCATAGTTATTTCCTCTTCAAATGAGTCATAATCCTAATTATGAATGCCAACATAAATGTAAAAAGTAAGTTAATGAAAAGGTACTGAATAAACAGAAATTGTGATTTTGTAACTAAATAAGAAATACAATTACCTGAAGAAATTGTGATTTTGTAATTGAACGAAAAGTCGTTGATGTCACGACCCGACCCGAGACGAGACGGATCCCGCCCGCGCCGGATCGCGACGGAGAATAGCTAACCAGGATTCTGTTGGATTAAGGTTCTGAACTGATCTTCCAAATTCTTAAACTCAACAGAAGCACACAGAACAACAGAGCTACTAAAAACATCAAATGCAGCGGAACAAAACATCTATCTTTTCATTTCCTCAAAATAATCATCTACAGAACAGTACATGGCTTTCAACAGAAAGAAAGACAGAACAGGAAAGCCATAGACTGTACAAAAATCAAAAGTACAAAAAGTACCTAATCTATCAGACTCTGAAATCTAATCCTGGACCTCCTTGCCCTCCCAGAACCTGAAAACCACCAGAAAGCAAGGGTGAGCTCAACAGCTCAGCAAAGCAACAAACCAACCAATCTACTACTCTACAAAACTCAAAACCAATACAGCAGACAAATCCGTACAGAAATCAAGACACGAATCGGACAGATATCAAATCAAACAGAACTGTAGCAGAGCGATAACTAAACAGAATGATACAGATCATCAGACCAATGACATACAGTCAGAACAATCAGTATCGATAATCAAAAATCAGTCATAATCAATCAAACAGAATAAACTCAGAAATCATGAATATTAATATAATAGCAAAGTGGTGCCCAGCCAGCGAAACACCGCAGAAATATGCTAGAGTAATTATCAGCTAAGTGTACTCTCTCACCAGAACAAATCTTATAGCACAGAACAATCAATGTGCTTCCAGCACCAGAATAATAAATATGCATATAGCACCTAAACGATTTTTCCTCGGATCCGGAACAGAACAGATATCAGATTTCAGATTGAGCTCATTTCAGATTTCCCGTTTCACTAACTGACATCTCATAGGATCCGACCCCTTATAGCTCCCTTTTTATAGCTTATACACATAGCATTTCAATTCAGAAGAAATCCGGACAATTCAGAAATTACCACAAAATCGGCAGCACAACGGCAGTATACGGAATTTACACAAAAATTCCTGCAAAGAAAATTTACCGAATTCGCACAGAATACAGATATCAACATTTCAGAACCTTTTATTCTACTGCACAGATAAATTCCAATTTCACAGAAAAATCCGGTCGACTAAAAACACAGTCGAATCAAAAATACCCGACGAAAATCTTCAGAAAATAACCAAAATGTGCACACTCGGCACGTCAACAATATACAGAAAGTTACGCGTTAAAAACGAACCATCAAAAAGATACGGACGAAAATCGCTAACGAAACAAATCCGACAGAAAATACCGCCAAACACGCGTTCGACGGTCGAAGGAGAAGGGGAATGGTGCGCAATCTGTACCTAGAGCACAGCAATTTCCTCAACAGTCACTTCGATCGAAAACGGCTCCGCATCGTCCGAAAATCCACTTTTCCCAAAATCCACCTCGACTTTCTCTCCTCCTCAGAAAAATCAGAATTTTATTTTTTTGATTTTCTCTCCTTCAGAAACTCCGAGCAATAAGCAGCTTTATAATACCGATCGAGAAGGGTCAGTACGTCGGCCGGCCGATCGCACTAGGTCCCCCGGCGCCCAAAATCCGTCTCCTCAGGGCTATTCATGCAGGAGGTGTGTCTCTAGATCGAAGTTACAGCCGGCGATCGGCCTGGCCGATGTCCTCCAATCGTCTAGCCGCCCTGGACGATGCAGGCAGAAAATCACCTGGAACAAAACTGGGCTAAAACTGGAGCTGAATTCCACTGATCGTCCCAGGACGATCCCAGATCGTCCTGGACGATACTGGAGCAGATCTTGATATTAACAATCTCCCCAACTCAGAAAAATGTCGTCCTCGACATATCCAGTCCAAACTCAGTCAAACAAGGTACGGGTACGACCGTCTCATATCGACTCCTTCTCCCAAGTTGCTTCCCGTGCAGTCGTGCTGGTCCACTGGACTTTAACCATCGGAATCAACCCCTCTTTAATCTTAACTTTCAGGCAGTCGTACGCCAAAATAAGCTCTGGCTCTTCCACTGCCAGATCCTCTACCTAATCTCCACCTCATCAGCTGACAACTTCTTCCCAGAGTCTGAAACCCATTTCCTCAGAGTGGATACGTGAAACAAATTATGCACATCCGGCATAGAATCAGAAAGTATAGGCGATAAGCAGATTTTCCAATTCTTTCCAAAATCTCAAATGGTCCAACATACCTTGGACTAAGCTTGCTTACCTGACCAAATCTGCTCACACCCTTTCACGGGCTGACTTTGACATACACAAAGTCACCGACCTGAAATTCAACAAATCTGTGCTTCTGATTGTAAACTATCTGCTGACGATCTTGAGGCGCTTTCAATCTTTCTCTTATCAATT
Organism: Dendrobium nobile; assembly: GCA_022539455.1. Classification (NCBI taxonomy): domain Eukaryota; kingdom Viridiplantae; phylum Streptophyta; class Magnoliopsida; order Asparagales; family Orchidaceae; genus Dendrobium; species Dendrobium nobile. The sequence continues at coordinate 69,019,070 of CM039734.1, forward strand.
TGATCTTCTGAGCAGTTTCATCAGCAAAAGTGGCCCCCAAAGCCTGTCTATCTCCGACCTCCGTCGAGTCAAAGGATGTACGACACTTCCCGCCATACAAAGCCTCGTACGGTGCCATACCGATACTGGACTGAAAACTGTTGTTATAGCAAACAAAACTCAATCAGCGGAATATGATCCTCCCAACTTCCGCTAAAGTCCAGAACACAAAGCCTCAACAGATCTTCCAGTACCTGAATCGTCCTCTCAGACTGTCCGTCGGTCTGAGGATGAAAGGCTGTACTGAAATGCAGTTTCGTACCCAAGCCTTGTCTGAATGCCTTTCCAAAGTCTGGAAGTAAAGTCGTCCATCCTCGATCAGATACGATCACACGAGGCACACCGGCCAATCTGACTATTTCCTTCACATAAATCTGTGCCAAGCGATCAACTGAATCCGTCTGTCTGATCGGAAGAAAATGGGCTGAACTTCGTCAATCGATCTACAACCACCCAAATGGCATCATGTCCTTGTCTGATCGAGGAAAACCCATCGCAAAATCCATCGTTACCTCCTCTCCATTTCCACTCAGGGATAGGCAACGACTGCAACAGTCCACCTGTCGCTGATGCTCTGTCCTTCACCAACTGACAGGCTTCGCATCTCGACACAAACTCTGCTACATCTTTCTTCATCCACCCACCAAAACAAAAGCTTCATGTCAGCATACATCTTACCACTGCCTGGAAGAACATGTAGCCAGAATGATGGGATTCGTACAGAATCTCTCCTGCCTCAAGTCTCCAAACACAGTATCCCACACAACCTGTTCTTACAGAAATAACACCAGAATCAGAAATTCGAAGTTCAGGAGTCTTACCAGATCCAATCTGTGCAATCAACTTCGAATAATCAGAATCTGACTTCTGGGCTTCTTGAATCCGTGCTTCCAAAGAAGACTGAATACTCATCTGAGCCAACTCCAAATCACTGGAGGAAACCACCTCCAACTGCAATCTCTCCAAATCACGAATCAGAAAGTCATCACAGGTAAGCTGAATACCTGAGAAATCCAGAAGACTTCCTGCTCAGAGCGTCCGCTACCACATTCGCCTTCCCAGGCTGATACTGAATAGTCAAATCGTAGTCCTTGATCAACTCGAGCCACCTCCTCTGTCTCAGATTCAGATCCTTCGAGTAAAATGTACTTCAGGCTCTATGAACAGTAAAGATCTCACATCTGACGCCATAACAGGTAATGACGCCAAATCTTTCAAAGCAAAAACTACTGCAGCTAACTCCAAATCATGAGTCGGGTAATTCTTCTCATGTGGTTTTAACTGTCTCGAAGCATAAGCAATTACCTGACCATGCTGCATCAGAACACAACCCAACCTTTCAGTGAAGCATCACTGAACACCTGAAAACCCTCCGTACCTGACGGAAGTGCCAACACTAGGAGCTGAAGTCAGACAATCCTTCAATCTCTGAAAACTCGTCTCACACTCCGGTGTCCAAACAAAAGGTACTGACTTCTGAGTCAGTCTCGTCAGAGGAGTCGAAATCTGTGAAAATCCTTTCACAAACTTCCCTATAATACCCGGCCATGCCCAAGAAACTACGTACCTCAAATACCGTAGTCGGCCCTGGCCAATCAGCAACAGCCTGAATCTTCTGGGATACATAAATGCCTTCTCCGCTAATCACAGCCCCAGAAAAGAAATGCTCTTTTCAGCCAGAATTCACAACTTAGAGAACTTGGCATACAGCTATGCTCCTCAAAGTCTCCAACACAATCCTCAAATGCCTGGCATGCTCATCCTCAGATGCAGAATATACCAGAATATCGTCAATGAAGCCGATCACAAACTGATCCAAATCTCCCTGAATCCTCGGTTCATCAGATCCATGAAAATCGCAGGCGCATTGGTTACCCCAAAAGGCATAACCAAAAACTCGTAGTGCCCTACCGAGTACTGAAAGCAGTCTTCACCACATCAGTTTCCTTCACCTTCACCTGATAGTATCCGGATCTCAAATCAATCTTCGAAATACCGAAGATCCGGAAAGTTGATCAAACAAGTCGTCAATCCGAGGCAAAGGGTACTTGTTCTTGATCGTGACATTGTTCAAATCTCTTGTAATCAATACACATAACGGAGTGTACCGTCCTTCTTCTTCACAAACAGAACAGTGCTCCCCAGGGCGAAACACTAGGACGTACAAAACCTCGGCCAACCAACTCCTGAACTGAACTTTCAACTCAGAAAGTCTTTCGGTGCCATCCGTACGGAGCTTTCGATATCGGAGCGATACCCGAAAAACATCGATAGAGAACTCCACATCTCTATCCGGAGGTAAACCAAACAACTCCTCAGGAAAAACATACGGCAAACTCCCGTACCACAGGGACTCAGAAACAGAACCAACCTCCAGTTCAGATCCCCGCCCGAAGCTAAAAATACCGGACATCCTTTTTCTCCACATCTGCTCACCTCCAACGCAGAAATCAGACTGGAGAGAACACCTCGTAATCCCTGAAATACAACTCCTCTCTCCAGCCACAAGCAAACTCACTTGCTTCCTTCAGACAGTCAACTGGGCTTCATACTGACTCATCAGCCAATCCATGCCCAGAATCACATCATCACGTAAATCCGAAATCGAAAGCAGATCGCAATCAATCAAACTCGATTTCCACTTCTTTGCCAGAAATCTCGATCTCACCAAACAAAACTGTCGAGCAATCAATGATTCCCAGCCGGTAAAATCACAGACAAAGAAACCGGTAAAACCATCGAATCCAAATGTAAACTCTCAAAACAATGCTCGGACAAAAAGAATGACTCGCTCTAGAGTCAAACAAAACACGACAGGGCTGATCAGAAATGTAAACCGTACCTGTCACAACATCCGGAGCATCACGAGCCTCCTGCTGACTCAGACTGTAAAACTCGTGGCTGAACTGGAACAGGAGCTGAAGCAATAGAACTACTCCTGCTCCCTCTGAATCGTAGGTGGTCTCCATGGTGCAGAACTAGAACCACCACCTCTACCAGCAAATCCCTCGGGCGTGGAGGAACAGTCCTCGGTCTTCCTGCTGCTGAACCAACAGGTCTGACAAAGCCCTCAATCGCTGCTCATATCCCATCTGTGGACATTTTGCAATCCTATGTCCCGGCTGACCACATCTGAAACAAAGACCAGCTATCCTGTAGCACTGGCACATGGTGTCCGCCGTCCACAACTCTGGCACACAGGTGCGTACTGACAGATCCAGAACTAGTCGTACTGGTAGCAGTACCAGACGATCCTCCGCTCTTCCTGGATCTCCAGATCCAGGAACAAATCTCCTCTTCCTAGAGGAACCACTGCCAGATGTCTTTCCTCCAAACCTCTCCTACTCGCAGTCCACCGCTGCTGAGTAGCCGTCATGTCATCTCAATCAGACCGAGCTCGCTCCACAAGCTAAGAGAAATCAGTAATCCGGAACGGTATCAGAGGCTGCCTCAAAGTGTCTCGTAACCTCTCAGAAACTGTAGCACCTCTCATCAGACGTGCTAACCAGCTGCGGAGCGTACCTGGCTAATGCAGTAAACTCAGCCTCGTACTGCATCACCGTCTTGCTCCCCTGAACAAGTCTCAGAAAACTCTCCTGCATCTGCTGTCGTGCAGAAGGGGGAACAAACCAGTCCCGAAATACTTCGGTGAACTCTTCCCAAGTGATCAAGGAGTTCAATCGGCCCTGAAATCTGGCTGCTTGCTGGCCATCCCCACCAGTGCTCTGCCTCTCCGTCCAACAGAAAAACAGCTAACGGAACTTTCCTGTCTGCAGGACACTGCATCCCGTCAAAAGTCTTCTCCAATCTCCTCAGCCCTCTCCTCGGCTGCTCTGGGCTCAACCAGCGCCCTCAAACCTCGGAGGCTTCAAACCTACAAAAATAACTGCAGGTGTCGATCAATGTCTCAGATCTAACAGTCGAAGCTCTGCTCTGAGTCTCGCTCATCATCGAGAGCACAAGTGAAGCAAACTGTGAAAGCGTATCAGCCCGACCACTGGGGCTGTACTCCCCACTGGTGCTGCCTGATCGTCACTCTGACCGTTCTGTCATGTCTGGGTCTGGCTGATCCATACAGAAAAATCTAGAAAATTCGGAAAACTATCACAAAACAACACAAAAATAACACAATAAAAAGCCAAACGACCCAAAACTACCTCCCAGACAGACTCACTGATCACTTCCTAAGCTCTGTTTTACAATCCAACCTGTTTCCAAAAACCAGTGCTCTGATACCCAAAAAAAGCTTGTCACGACCCGACCCGAGACGAGACGATCCCGCCCGCGCCGGATCGCGACGGAGAATAGCTAACCAGGATCTGGCTTTGGATTAGGTTCTGAACTGATCTTCCAAATTCTTAACTCAACAGAAGCACACACAGAACAACAGAGCTACTAAAAACATCAAAATGCAGCGGAACAAAAACACCTTATCTTTCATTTCCTCAAAATAATCATCTCCGAACAGTACATGGCTTTTTCAACAGAAAAGAAAGACAGAACAGGAAAGCCATGACTGTACAAAAAATCAAAAGTACAAAAGTACCTAATCTGATAAGACTCTGAAATCTAATCCTGGACCTCCTTGCCCTTCCAAGAACCTGAAAACCACCAGAAAGCAAGGGTGAGCTCAACAGCTCAGCAAAGCAACAAACCACACCAATCTAAATCCCTCAGAAACTCAAAACCAATACAGCAGACAAATCCGTACAGAAACCAGAAACGGAATCGGACAGATACAAATCAAACAGAACTGTACGGAAACAGAAAGTCGATTAAATCAGAAACAGAACAGATCAGACATATCAGATCCACAGAATCAGATTCGTATAGATCATATCAGAACAAAATAAACTCAGCATATATCAGATATTAATTAATAGCTAAATGTGCCCCCGGCACCAGAATAATAGCTGAGTAATTAATAGCTAAGTGTGCCTCCGGCACCAGAACAAATTGCTTTATAGCACCAGAACAGATCAATTGTGTCCAGCACCAGAATATATAAATAGTGCATATAGCACCTAAACAGATTTTTCCTCGGATCCGGAACAGAACAGATATCAGATTTCAGATTGAGCTCATTTCAAGATTTCCCGTTTCACTAACTGAATCTCATAGGATCCAGACCCCTTATATAGCTCCCTTTTTATAGCTTATACACATAGCATTTCAATTCAAAGAAATCCGGACAATTCAGAAATTACCCAAAAATCGGGCAGCACAACGCAGTATACGGAATTTACACAAAAATTCCTGCAAGAAAATTTACCGAATTCGCACAGAATACAGATATCAACATTTCAGAACCTTTTATTCTACTGCAAGATAAATTCCAATTTCACAGAAAAATCCGGTCGACTAAAAAACACAGTCAATCAAAAATACCCGACAAGAAAATCTCTTCCAAAAATAACCAAAATGTGCACACTCGGCACGTCAACAATATACAGAAAGTTACGCGGTAAAACTGAACCGATCAAAAGATACGAACGAAAATCGCTAACGGAAACAAAATCCGGACAGAATATACCGCCAAACACGACGGTTCTAAAATTGAGAAAGGTGGAATGTGCCTTACCCGAGCCCAGCAATTTCCTCAACAGTCACTTCGATCGAAAACGGCTCCGCATCGTCCGAAAATCCACTTTTCCAAAATCCACCTCGACTTTTCTCTCTCCTCAGAAAAATCAGATATTTATTTTTGATTTTCTCTCTCTTCAAAACGACTGAAATCAGCTTTATAATACACGAATCGGCCCGGCCGATCGCAGCATCGTCCCGGGACGATCCACCAAAAGATCGGCCTGGTCTCCCTCAGGGCTATTGCATGGACGATATTTTCTACAGTGCCGATCGGCCTGGCCGATGTCTCCAATCGGCCTGGACGTGCATGCAGAAAATCACCTGGAGCAAAACTGGGCTAAAACTGGAGCTGAATTCCACTGATCGTCCCAGGACGATCCCAGATCGTCCTGGACGATACTGGAGCAGATCTTGATATTACAGTTGAGCTATCAACTTGAGAACTAACTGAAGGTAATGAGGACATGTCATCAGAGGTTTGTAGGTCCACCTTCTCATTGTTTGAAAATAATGCAAATAGCTTATCCCTAACCTTCTTTGTTTCAGAAATGTAATCACCTCCATATAATTTTTATAACACCGTTCAACAAAGTGAACTGTACCTAGGATCCATGATGACTGTATTGCCAAGATTATCACAGAAATCAAACCAGTATTTCTCAAACTTTACTAACAATCCTTTTGCAATATTTCGGATGTACTCGATACCATATAACCGTTCATGCTTAAATGATGCATAAGCCATAGATACACAAGGGAAGAATAGATTTGAAGTAGGATACTTAGTGCCTGAGAATGCACAAGTAATCTCATAGAAAAGAGCTAGAAATTTGCAAATAATATCTAACCTATCCCATTCAATATTACTAAGACAAGTTTTGAAGTTGGAGTCAAGTAATTCCAAATGTTGGAAGGCACGTTTGCAATAAATAGCTGAATCAAGCATAATGAATGTCGAATTCCACCTCGTAGGCACATTTTATCTTAATTCTTTTTTTGAGTCAAGATAACTTTGTTTGACACATTCCAAAAAATTTTGCTTTCTAGCTTGTGAGCCTTTGAGCTTTTCATATGTTTTATACTTTCTCTAACATTAGAAACAGAGATATCAACCTCCTTCAATCCCTCTTGGACAATAAGATTGACAACATGAGCACAACATCTTATGTGGAAAAACACACCTTTACATAACAATGCCCACGCAAATTTTAATTGGTTTTCTTAAGAATTCAACAGAAACATTGTTAGCTGAAGCAATAATCAAGAGTTATAACTGAATATTCGTTTTGAATTTTCCATTCAGTTAAAAATAAGTGAAGCTTCTCACACAAAGCAATACCATCATGTGGTGGTGGCATAAATCCAAAATTGATAATTTTTTTTTTTGCAAAAACCAGTTGTTATCAATGAAATGTGCAGTCAAGCAAATGAACCCATCTGTATTAATTGATGTCCAAAGTCAGAAGTCAATGAAACTCTACTATTACTTTTCAAAATCTCCTTTGGAATAAGACATTTCTCTTTAGTAAACATTTTCTTGCAATCACTTCTAGCAGTGTTTCTAGATATTATTTGGAGATCACGACGGAGATATTGCAAGAAAGAACGCAGATCAGGCCAATCAACACACTGAAAAGGAAGATCATGCATGATTATGCAAGAAGTGAATAACTCAAGAAACTCATGAATGTCAAATGCAGATTCAATCATAGAGATAGTTGAAGTAGCATTGGACTGTAGAATAAGTTGTCCAATGTCACGAGTGTCTCTTTTTTACAATTTTGTATATGACGTCTTAAATTGCCATGACCATACTTGCTATCACACACTGATATATTGCCCCACATCTTCTACATTTTACATCTCTGCTTGTCATCACTAGGAAGGGGCAACATCTCATAATAACCCCAAATCGTTGAACACATTCTTCGTCTTTTCTAAGTGGATGACGGGTCATCTCCTTCTTTTTCAATAATATTACAGAAATCATCATCGTCTTTTTCATTGTCAACTGAAACATGAGCATTTCCTACTTCAACATTCTCAATGAATGGAGTACTTTCTACCACTGTGTTAGAATCCTCCATCTATTGAACAACAGCATTAAATAAACAACTATTCAATCACAAAGACACAAACTAATATTGTAATACATTATACATGGCTCCACCATCCAACAACAACAATGTATAAAAAACTATGACAAATGTACAATAACAAGTTAACAACATTAACATTTTAATGTTTAATCTAAAAGGCTAAAAGCCCAAGGGTTATGGGTACATCCTAAAGGAGTAAAGGACCACAGGTTTTCCTCAATCCACACATCCACACTCTCCAGGACTACAGCTCTACAGCAGCACGCAGAACTAAAATTCAGTCCACAAGACCACAGGTCAACACCCATAACCACAAGTCCACAAGAAATAACTTATACTCTTAAACAAAGCTAAAAGCCTAAAATCAATTACATGACGACGACGACGAACACATAGCAACGAACAGACGACAAAGGGTGAAAGGGATTTCCGTTAAACCGTTAAACACTTTAACTCAAATATTGTTAAATGTTAATAATGTAATCAAACGATTCAAACATAAATAAAGTCTTGAAAATGAGTAACGAATAAAAGGAAATAAGTGATAATCAAATCTAGGGTTTGCTAATCACGAAACCTTCACGGCATCACGTAGGGTTTCTGCTTGAGAAACCCTAAACTCATAATAAAGAAAAAAATTCTTGCCATTTTCCAAGCAATTATCATATCTAAACATTATAATCCAAATGAATCAAAAGAAAATTCCGGTTCTCGATATGTAACGACATGGGGACTGGGGAGAGAAGAGAACGACTGAACGAGACTTCAAGGGGAGAAGGAGACTTAAAATCAGAATTCATCACCTGCGATTCTTGCGAAATCAATCAAATAACAACCGCTAAATCACGGGGAAAGAAAGAAGGAAGATGAAAGATGGAAAACTAGGGCACGCCGCACACAGAACTGCAGAAGTCAAAGTAACTCGAAGTCTCGTACTCTCGTTCAAGTAATTATTTAAGCCGCAAACTCGAGTCGTCCGAGCGAATGGGTTATGGGCGCAGTCGCGCAGGCGCATAGCGACGAACTCGAGCGGCGAGTTAAATAAATTCGGGTTAAAATCGGGTCAACCTCGTGTTTCCGGGTTGACCCGAACATGACCCGAAACCAAAAAAGGGTCATTTTCTTAGACCCGAACACGACCTGTTTTCTACCCGGGTCGACCCGAACATTGATTTTTCCGTGTCGTTTCTGGGTCGCGTTTCGAGTCGTGTCAAATATTGACAGCCCTATTTCTGGGTCGCGTTTCGGGTCGTGTCGAATATTGACAGCCCTACCCCCAATCAGTGATCTTAACACTGCTACTACATAATGCAACAATCCAACAACCTCATCCACTAAGAAAGCATGCGTCCACCAACATACCTATCTATCCATGTGGGATTGGAGAGATTATTCTGTGCGGACACCGGACACAGCTTACCGTCAGAGGCACACATCAGATTGCTAGCCATGTCGGTGTAGTACCGAGCTTATAACCGAATAGGGATGATGTGGCACATTTTTATTGGACTTTGGATGACATTCAACGTCCGCACAGAATAATTCATCGTGGGATTCAGGAATCTCCACATAGGACTCCACAATGACGAATATATGATAAGAGGCGTTCCGGAAAGTGAATTACATAGCACAGAAAAAGGTTATGGTCTGCAAAACACAATAAGATGGTCGGAAAATTTTAATATTACAATTTTTTATCTCTCAACGATCTGGAGCAGGTGAAACTGAAGCCAACTCTTCTTCTGTGATAGGTTTATTCAGCTGCATTCAGAGAAACATAGCAGCAACATTAGTGCATGGAAAATGTTACAAAAGCCTATAATGATACAATTTCATATCAGATGCACAGCCTAAGATAGGAAAGATCAAAAACTGAAAAATCCTTAAATCGAACAGGAGTGCTAATGAGCATAGGTGGTTCTTTTAAAGGTGCTATAGTCGACTTTCATCTATAGATGATGTGTTATAGTGGAAAACATTCGCCATTCCCACGATATAGGTACGGCTTTCGCCCGCAGATCATCAGCAACGCCTCTTGATTCAGATGTAAAAGGAGCCTATCGATATAGTGGCAACCCTCGACACAGCCCGGTACACTCACAAGGGCTTCATAGATCAAGTGTAGCAACTTTTTTTACTATTTAAACTTTAAGGCATTCAACTACAAAATTCTCTAAATCCCAACACATCAGAAAATTATAAAAAAGTTGTGCATCTCTATTCGGTTGGATGCAACATAACAACGAAGAGCTACTAAATGGAGCATGGTTCACGTATCGAGTCTATGGTTGGAGAGACCGGTTTATCCTACCTATCTGAGTGGGTGGGGCCTTTGTTAGCGCTCTCGCTCGTTCAGACTCTTCTGCTAGATCACTCTCGTATACATTGCTTACCTGTTAACCCCGAATTGTGTGTGTGTAAGCTTTTTACACAACTATGCATGTTACCTTGGCTATCCCTTTTCCTTTTTAATCGTGTTACAATGATTATATTTGCTAGACTTATTAGTTCATCTTCTACATCATACATGTTCAAAACACTAAAACAATTAAGTACTATAATATCTTCAAAAATACCATATCTCTACTAGATTCAAATGGCTACACTACTCCACAATCTACTGTACCCAAACTAGACTTCTCCCTGGAAGTGTATAAGGATTAATCATAGGCCCATCGATTGTCGCTTCTCGCGGTAGAGAGCCTTTGCGTCGCAGATTATTTGAGTCTAGGGAGGACAGAGCGAGATTCGGTTAGGGTAGCACTTAACAATCTTATTATGAACCGGATGGAGCAGCACAGGCTGTGTATACCCTATAGTGTGTGTGTTGACTAATTTAACATCTTAAGAGAAGATAGAGCAGGAGAGAAATACCTTTAGTGTGTTGTTAGCCTGAGATGGATTAAAATGGCTAGACACGAAGGAGGTGACTAAGAATTGAGGTGGGAGAAGATGGTGCATCAGAGATGAGTAATAGGGTCTGAATATTGTGTGTGGGAAGCAGGTACATATTATAACAACCGGCCGAAGATTTAAGGTCAATGGTATGATATCAGGGAGACAGAAACTGAGAGAGGGCAGTGGATAGGCAAGGAAAGTCGCAGTAGAGGAGAGCATCGTTAAGACGAGCCACCAGCCGCAAAATTATTCCATAATCTAGGGAAATTTGGGCAGGGGTAGAGATATACCATGGGCTCAGCCCACGTGAAAGAGTGATCGGATCGCCTCAATTTGAGTCATTAAAAGTTGACGTCCCTGAGATGATGTTGGAGAGTTTGGGCAACAGGTCCGTGACAGTAGGTGAAAGTGCGACTGAGATTTCGTTGCTCGCCCATGTCGCGCCATATCCTCTCCTCCTCGCTCTCGCTCACAGTGTTTTACGATGCCCGTCTCTACCTTTTATACCTATCTCTCTCTTCCTCGCATCTTCCATTGGTATCGTCCTTGTCTCGCTACTGTCTATCTCTCTACGCTCATTTTTTCTCTCAAAAGGTCCGGAGGCTTACATCTCGACTTATTGATAGAAAATACCTCAATACTCCAATGAAAAAAATTTCCTCCATATCCAAAACAAAAATATTATTTGTGCTATTAACTATTTTATATTACTTAGAATTCATATATTAATAAATAGAAGAAATAACAAACTATAAAAAACATAGTAATAAACTCCTAATAAATTACTAATATGTTGTCAACAAAATAAAAAAATAAATTACTAATAAATGTTTAATAATTTTGCTTTTTTTTGGTTAAAAAATAAAATAAAACTTGCTAGCAAACTTAATGACATTAGCTAAACTAATCCTAACAAAATAGATTGAATAGATATGAAATAACTCAAATACCTATGACAATATAAATTCAAAATTCATGCATGCATCAACACTTCCCAGTTGAAATAGTAAGAACATTCTTTTGTTGCAAGATTATGTAAAACCCCTCTGAAGTTCATTTTTGTGAGTGCTGTTAGTCCGGATGAACTGAAGAAAATTGTGAAAATCTGTATGGTTAGTACGGACGAACTGTCTGGACGAACTGAGTAAAAATGCAGGTTCGTCTGGACGAACCTGGGTGCATCGGGACGAACCGTCGGGACGAACCGAACAGAGAGTTTCGTCCAGGGACGAAATAAATTGGAATTAATTTTCGTCTGTACGATCCGTGTCCAGAGGAGTTCGTCCCGGGACGATCTGGGCATCGTCCTGGACGTCCTGCTTGATAAATTGAGGATTTGAGATATTTTGAAGAGAGAGAAAAAGTCAGGAAAGAGAAAGAGAAGGAAAAAGAAAGAAGAAGCTGGGTTTTGGATCTCGCAGTGCGCTTTTCGTCAGACGCCGTTGCTAGAAGAATTGTTCGTCTCACAGTAAGGAATCCAACTTCTATTTCTGATTTCGCAAGATTCGAGCTTTGAATATTTTTCTGCTCAGTTTTGTGTTTCCGTTACCGAAAAAATGTGCATTCTTTGTATATGACAAAACTTTTACCATGCGTAACTTTTGTTATGTTATTGAACTGATGTTTTTGTACGATTTGAGATATTTCTGAAAAGTTTTTACAAGATATTTTGCAAGTTTCTGTGCAATTTTTATCGAAAGAAAATTATCTGGAATGTCGGAAAATTAATGCTTGCAAATCAAGTAAAGTTTTGTATGTGTTTTACACGATTTCAGATAATTTGGTGATTTTCTGAATTGTGAATTTGTGGAAATTTTGTAATACGCCGTTATGCCGCTGACAGAATTTTCTGAAGTATTCGATTTTTGATTTGAATGTTTTGATGTGCTCCTTGTGATATCAGAAGGGGAGTATAAGGGGCCGGAATCTTGATATTCCGTTTCTGGGTCCGGGAAATCTGAAAAACAAGTTATGTTCTGAAACTTCTGTATATTTGTTCTTTCTGTTGCTTTTAAGCACAAAGGGAGATATAAGGGCCGAAATCCTTTGTGATTCCATTATCTGGGTTCCGGGAAATCTGAAAACAAGATCTGCTCTAAAATTCTGTATAATCTGTTCTGTTCTGGTACTTTAAGCAACAAAGGAGAGTATAAGGGGGTCAGAATCCTTTGTGATTCTCTTTACACGGTCCGGGAAATTGGAAAAACAAGTTCTGTTCTGAAATTTGTATATATGTGCTGTTTTGGTGCTGCTTTTAAGCACAAGGGCGAAACATAAGGGGCCAGAATCCGTTGAGATTCCTGTCAGTGTCAGGGAAGGGAGGCATAAGGGGCCAGAATCCGTAGAGATTCTATCACGAGGTCCGAGAATTGATATCTGTTAGTGAAATGTGCTTATTATGATTTAAATTTGTTCTGTACGATTCCGTTTGTTCTGTACCGATTTCCGTTTATTTATACGATTTCCGTTTGTTCTGTACATTTCAAATTTTTTTCTGTATATTCATTTTTATGATGTCGATTCCGTTTATTCTGTATGCTTGATTCTGTTTGCTTAACGATTTCATGTTTATTCTGTTCGATTGTTTGTCGTACGATTTTCGTTTATTCTGTATGATTATGGTTTGTGTTCTGTACGATTCCGTTTATTCTGTACGATTCCGTTTATTCTGTATGATTCTTTTGTTCTATATGATTTTCCGGGTTTCATTATGTATGATTCTGTTTGTTCTTGTACGATTGTTTTTTCTGTATGATTCTGTTTGTTCTGTCACATTTCGTTGGTTTGCGAATCTGACTTGAATATTCTGCTATTCGAAATAAATTCAGTTCCTCGTATCAGCTGTTTTGAATTCTAATCAAGATTAAAATATCTATTTCATTTGATTATATAACGATTTCTGTGATTATCGAATTCTATACGGTTTATGGTTTCCTGTCCATTGCACGATTTTCATTGATATTTCATAGGATACATGTCACTGGACAGATACGATATGTATTGATACTGCATCGATTCATTGATACTATCATACCGATACTGATACTACTGATTCACTCAATACTGATAATTGTAACGAATTATAGCACGTGATAACACCGAAACTGACGCATACATGTGATACACCAGACCAATGATATAGAATTATAATTTTTGCTGTAATTGATTGATTTAATTGTTATGTATTGATTTGATTCAATGTTCTTATCGATGTATTGAATGATTGTTTTATGTGATTTCATACCATTCTGATAATTATTGACCGAAAGTGATTCTTTCTATTGATGCTTGATCTATTGATGATTGAGTGATGTTAAGCGTATTTGATTGGACGATTTACTAGTACGAACTTATTTACTGTGCGGATTTCGTTACTGTACGGATTTATGTTACTATAATGATTTTCACCGTTATAAGCATATCGTTCATGCGTCATTGGATTGTTTATTTATATTGAACATACACTGCGTGTTACGATACACTGAACTGAACATTAATGCACGTGATATACTGAGCAAGTGACATGCGATTCACTGAGCCACGGGATATGATATTTTGGGTTGCATATGATTAATAGAGCAAGTGATAACTAACTGAGTTTGCACGTGTATGTTGTCTGCTGTGATACGATTCTACTGTCATTGACTCGATTGGATGTTATAGGATAATGGGGATAAGTAAAAACGACTACTAAGATGATGATGCAACGTATGATTTATTGAACCATTATAATTTTCTACTGTCCACGGACTGATTCTATCACTATGATTTTGGATACTATTGTTTTATGAATTGATTTCTATTTTGGTATTGATATTGTTTATTACATTGATTTCCGTTTAATGCCTTAATTTCTGTTTCTGTAACTGATTTTGCATACCTGCATCGATTCACAATGATCATGTGCAGTGATTTGATATTGATTTGAATGTTTGACATGCATTTGCTCGTACCGTGCTTTGAGTTCAGTTTATAGGCTTTGGACCCTGCTGGGCTTTTTGGAAGCTCATTAATATGTGGGTTAATGATTTCAGTGCAAGAGCCTTCCCCCGGAAGCTTCTTTCAGATGTAGTATAGTTTTTTCGTAGTTTGGTTCTCGCACTGTTTTTGTAGCCCGGTGGCTTATTGTCCATGTTCTTTTGGGGTACATGTTTTTTTGAATGTGTATATGAAATTCAAAATGTGAATTATAGTATTATTGTAGTATTTATTTTCTGAATGCATTATCATTCTGGATGGTCTTGTATTGACCTGAGAAAAAAAATAAGAGAGAAAAAAAAAAGACTATCAGACGAATCCTTTCACTATAGATGTCTGGGACGTCACAAATTAATCCTAGCATATGGTTGGTTTTATCATTTATTGATGGTTGAAGAAAGGGCATAGGGCATTTCCTCCATGCACATATTGCTGGCAATAGAAAAAATGAATTACTAAACCTAACGAACAACAAATTGGCCGTCAAAACTTCAAGAAAATAACTATTTTGCATGGCTTCAAACTAATTCCAACATCGAGAAGTTGTCATACGATGAGAATCCAAATGAATATCACAAATAGCGCAACAATCCAGCAAAAGCTGAAGAAAAAAAGTAGGCAAGGAGACATCCAAGCACAATCTTCCTATATGTGATGCCTTGCAAAACCTAAGATCCCAAACGCAAGTTTTCCTCTTGGTTAAAGCGACTGAGACACCTTCAAATTCATCAAGAAGGGTGTAAAAGGATGTACATTTGAATCATCAGGGTCGTCCCCAATCACTAAATATAATAAGTGCCTCCCAATTGCGTGCATTTAACTTTTTTTGCATTATTTTTTAAGACAATAATAGTTATATTTCTATTTTTGTTTTTTTTATGCATCCCAATGATGGTGGTGTAATCCAATGATCATGGTAGGAAAGGTTTGGAATTTGACTTCCTTGGAGTTTGCGGCTTGGGTCCATTTGTCCTTTGGATGTTTGCTGGTTTCATGAGGGCCATTGGCTGTATTTCGTTTGAGCTTAAGTTAGTTTGAAAACTTTTGTGGTAGCCAGCTCACTTAAATCTCTATGTCGGATAGTCCATTATGAGCTTAGTTTGCATCAAATCATCATGAGTCAAGCTATAGGTGAGTGGAACTTGTCTTTTTCCCTCTTCTTCTTAAGCCTCTTGAGCTGCAGCCTTTTTCCTTCATTGTTATTTGCTGTATTGCCGAGGCCCTTTATCCCTTTTAAATGGCTGCCACCGTGCTTTCCCCTTAAAACTACTATGAAGTTTGGGTTTCTCTGTGCTGATGCCTGGCCTTTTTCCATTTCAATGATGCTTGGTATTCCGTGGCTTTTCATGATATTGGCTCAAACCGTTTGGAATTTCTCCTGTTGGTGATATTACGTGGCTTTTATGGTTTGCTGCTGTTGGTTTCCTATGCTGAACCGGAAAAGTCTGCCCTGAAGTCCTGTGCTGGATATTTAATGCTGTTTGGGGCTGTTTAGTTCCCCACTTTTGCCTAAATATATTGAGATGTTTTGGAGAAGGAATGGTTGGTGGAATATTTTGAGAGCTAAGTGCATAAAAAACCTGAGGGTTTTCTTCTTTCTTTGGACGGAAGAGCTTGAAGCTTTTTCCATTCTTCTTCCCCCCCCACTGAAAGCCTTGCTGAGCTTCTCCTCTTTTGTCTCGCTTCCTAACCTCTTTCATCTCTACGCAAGTTATCCACCCACCTGTATCTTTCTTCTAGTTCCCGTTGGTGAAGTTGTTGGCTGTTTTGGTGAAGTTGTTGGCTGTTTTGGTGAAGTTGTGGGCGGAGTTGGTAGCATTTGCCGTAGAAGTTTGAAAGGACATTGGAAATCCTTAGCTGTGTGGACCCTGTGGTTTGTCATATCAAAACCTTATTTTAAAATATATTCCTACAATCGTGCATGGTGAGGAGTCCTCTTATAGGATGTTCTGAGGATAGCCCTTTTTTTTTTAAATATTGTTTTCTTCGTTTTTTCTTTTGATTTAGCGTTGGAAGTTGCCTCTTTCCTATTCTGAAGTTATTGTTTTTCTCTAACCTATTGTTTCTCTAAGTAATGTCCTTCAATTTATACAAGTAAGATTTGATTCCTTTGTTTTTTCCTCTTTTGTTTTGCTTTAATTTGCTTACAACACCATGTGACAAGCCCCTCTTGAAAGATTTGTATGATGACGCAAAAAAAACAAAGGTATAAGGTATACTCACGGCCGCCACTTTCACACACACCGCAACCAATGGAAGCTGCGCACAATTGGGTCATGCGTGTGGGTGGCGCGGGTGGATAATAGGGCGGAGGTGGCTGATACACGAGAGGTAAGGTTATGGTTGTTGAAGGGGAAGCGTTACGCACGAGAAGCCCAATTGTTTGCTTTACCTCCGCATCCCCGAACTGTCCCCCTCCCTGAGCGTTTTTCATCTTTTTCCAATACTACCCCTGTAAGTATATCAACATATTCCGTTCGTCAAGTAAAAGTTAAATTTCAAAGAAAAAATGCAGAGTCCAAAAAAATACCTCTGTAACCATTGGGATTGGAACAGTAGCTCCCTGGAGCTTCCTCCCCCTGAAGAATGCCTCCTCCACCGTCAAGCCCAATCCTGAACCCATAACACATAGTTTCTTCTCACCTAGCGCGCTGCCTGACCAAAGGTTAGAAGCCGCGGAGAGGAAAGAGTAAAGCCGTTAAGCAAAGAATAAAGAAGTGTGTGTACCCACGAGGAGGGGTTGGTTATTTCGTATTCACACTCTAAATACATAATAAAAAATAATAAAACTACAAACTACTCTAATTACCAAAAAAAAAGGGGGGGGGGGGGGGGGGGGGGGGGGGGGGGGGGGGGGGGGGGGTCCACAACACAACCCGCCAAACACACAACCTTTTAAATAATAAAAGTCTAAAAATATTTTTACTGTTCAATACTGTTCTTTTATCATTCACAGTCACAAAACAAAATTGTTCTTTGTACATGAATTCCTCATGTATAATCATCACTTCTGTTGCGGGCTAGAATATACACGGCGATAGAGTTGAAATACTTTCGTCTTAGCGTTGTACGAATATTCAGCACACAAACATGAAAGGAAAATGACACCATGATTTTTACGTGGAAAACCAGAAAGATGGAAAAAACCATGGGGCCACGCCCAGTTGAAGTAATTCCACTAGTGTTTGTTTGAAGTACAGAGGTTGATTCGTTCCACAAGTTAGGACGATCAGATTACAAAGAGTTTCTTCTGAATTGAAATTCAGTTACAAAGTTATGCAGAATTCCGGCGTAACCTGAATATCCGGCAGAATTCCGGCATATTTAGGCGACGGAAAGAACTCCGACGGTGGTCGAGGAGGAGCTGATTCTCCTCCTTCTCTTCTTCTCTCTCATGCTTGGGTCCCCTCTTATGAGAAATGAGGGGTCTATTTATAGTTTTTATGGAGTGGCATGACTTGTAAATAGGTGTGAGATCATGGGCGAATATGGAGTGGTTGAATGGACGGCTGATATTGAATCTCTTGATCATACACCGTTCGTCAGCTATTTGAAGGCCTTAGCAATGTCGGAATTCAGCGATCTTGGGCTCGTTGGATTCTTCTTATCGAGTCGTTTGATTAGACTATAAGCTCATTAAAATCGGAGGCCGTTTGTTAACTCAAATTGTGGTACGAGCTTTCCAACAGCGCTTCAGGTGCTTAATTTTGGCTCATTTGGGCTCGGATTGAGTTGAATTTGGTGTCGTTGGGTTTGTATTTCCGAGACGCTCAGTTTGACTATAAGCTCGCTGAAATCGGAGTTCAAATGCTCCCGAATTTAATTTATGAAATTTCCAACTTGATTTTTGCGCCGAGATTCGTGCTGATCAAGTAATTTTATGATGACGTATCAACTTCAATTGTTATTTATTAGTAGTTACAAGTCATTTTTTTCTTTGTCAACAAGTAGTATTAAATATTGCAATTAGAATTAGAGAAATTTTACATAATATGTTAACTCTAATTGTGTTGAGTCTATTTGAATTAGACTTTATTTGGCACAACTTTATTATTATTTAATTTTTTTAAATTGCAATCACATTTTTTATTTGACGTTTATTATTTTTTTACTGTTTTAATAAATTTTGTATTAGGAAGCTATTTCTTAAAACAGTTTAAAAAAATTATTTTCTCCATAACAGCTTTACGATCGTTTTTATAAAAAAATCTTGTTATCTCAAATAGATCTTTAGTCATATTTGAATTAAAAAAATGATGAGAAGAGCATTGAATATCAGTTATTTTTGAGTTGTTAGAATTTAATTATTTAATTAAAACACAATTATAAGTAATTTAGATTAAGACGAGCTTAAGAAATTCATATGTATTATATTTAAATGGGAATAAATTATATGATTATGATTTGCAGAATATTTGGCATGAAATGTATGTCAAAATAATAAAAAAATTAAGATTGCTCTTAGGTGATCGGGAGAATAAATATAATTAAAAAATTGGCATGTTCAAAATTTTTAAATATTTTCTGAATAAAATTTAGACCAATATATTCTCTTTAGAGAGAGAGAGATTTTTTTAATAATTAAGTTACCTGGCAATACCAACTCGTGAGCTTTAATTTAATATTATTTTAATTAATCCATCCATTATTGCAGGGGGCTGCCAAGTTTAGGATCCAGATTTATAGCTATACAATTGTGGTGATGATGTGGTCATTTTGTAGCCATATATCTAAATCAAGTATAAGAAAATAAATATTATATAATTATAATTCGATAATTACTCGGTTGTTGTTATAATATTCCAACTATACATAAGCATCATTATAGATACGTCACTAAATATCATCTTGATCATACACAAATTTTGATGCACATCTGAATTGAAAACTTTGGAACTTAAATATGGGACCATCCAAACTCTGATTTCAGCAAATTTATATTCAAATTGAATGTTTTGATGAGACAAACTCGTGAATCCGAGCCCAAATGAACCCAACTGAAGGAAATAAAGCATATTTAGAAGTTTCAAAGCATTAATTGGATAAGCCAATAACATTCAAATATGACATGTTATAGTAAAATCAAGCAGCATGATAAGACGAATCCAACGAGAGCAAGATCACTTAATTATGACATTATTAAAACACTTAAATATTTGATGAATGCTCTATAATTGAGGGATTCACTATGAACTGTTTGATAAAGCACTTTGAATTTACTCTAAATCTTATATATATTTACGGATCATGTCACTCTCAAAAATCTATAACTAGACCCTCATTCTTCACATGAAGGAGGACGAAGCATAGAGAGAATCAGAGAAAACTCTCTTGCATTTTTCAGCCCTAGTTGTGATGATGACCACTATCAATTATCGTCAACAACTACGATAGCCACCGACAATCAGCATAAGAAATCATCACCATCTTTAGTATATTGACAAGATTTAACCTAATTGTTGGGTATAAATGTTCACCTCTGGACGCTATTATTTGTTATTAGCTATTCATTTATAAATACTTAATTTTTGTACTCTCATTCTTCTACAATGAAAAATGAGGATCTTTATATCACTTACTACATAATAGATTTTACAACTAGGCCAACCCCTATTATTGTTTCTCTTTTAAGATTTTCCACGTAAATAATTCTTCTGGCCTCGATACTTTTATTTATACTTGTTAAATTTTTATACAATACTAAGATGTAAATCACACACTTTATCAATTTAAATTTTCTAGCGTAAAATTATTTAATTTATTTAGTATGGTCAAATTAAATTAATTTATGAAATGCAAAACTGGACTCCACCTACCATTATGCCTCAACGTCATGCCTCGTGATTAGGAACTTTTATTACGTCCTCTGATCGGACGTAGATCTACGTTCGGTCAAAGGATTGTTACTCGATTTTTGCTCGGTATTTGGTCGGTATTGCTAGGTATTGTTTGATAATAATTAGGAATACCACTATGGGAAGACCAATACCGAGTAATGCCGAACAATACTGAGTATTACCAAAAAATACCGAGTTTTTCTAGAAAAAACTCTGCATTTTTTGGTATTACTCGGTATTGTTCGGTATAACTCGGTATTTTATCTTCACATAATGATATTTCTCGTTATTATTGGTATTGCTCGATATTTCTCATTTTGTGCCTGCGATCTTAGTGCTGACCGAACGTAGCTCTATGTACGTTCACCGGACCAAATAAAAGTTCCATGATTAGTGGACTTGCCCAACCTTTAACGCGGCGTTCCTTAAGTGAAGAGCAACCGGTTTTTTATCTTTGCTCGACTCTTGAATTCATTACAGCCTAAACCAACCTCCAAAGTAGGTAGCAAAGGGGCAGATACCTATTTAAAGGCATCTAATTTAATTTATTTAGAATGCACGACTTGTAAAGTTATATATGAATATATACATATAATTAAGGCTTCATTTGAGATAAGATTTCTTTCCATTTTTCATATTGTAATCATTAATTTTATTTTACTATTATTTTTCATTATTTAAAAAAAATATTCTCTCTATAACAACTTCATAAAATAGTAAGAAAATCGTCCCAAAAAAAAAACATAAATCAAAATATATAACAATGTTAGTTAGCTAACAACGCAATTCAGATGACATTTGTAAGTCAAATTTCACCAATCCAAAAAGTTCTTTAAATTAGAGAGATTATTACATGCAGAATCCGAATACAGAGAAACATTCAATTTTGTGACTGTGAATATTAAAAACGCAGCAGTGAACAGTAAAAATACAGTGCAATGATGAAAAGTAACTGCATTTTTACTATTCAGTCACAAAACCGAATGATTATCTATATCCGAACTCCGCACATAATATTCTCTCCTTAAATTGACCTTGTAGAGCACCACCATAAAACCATATTACCTACTCCAAAATTCAATGACCACTGCCACAATCACATCACCTTTCCATTCAAACAGCCAAGCATCAAGACAAAAGTATTATCAGCAAAAAGTTTAGCTTCATTTAGACCTTTCTTCATCATTACATCAAAGAATGAAGTCCTCACCTTGTAAACTGGAACCAAATTCTTTACCAGCATTCAATAGATTCTGATACACAGGGTGAGGTCGAGCACTCTCAGAGATGATGCTCCTCAGCTCACATAACAGCTTAGTTAAAGTTTTACTACTGATGTGATGAATTTTGCTCTTCAGTAAATTTAGCCATGAATTCTCAGAGAAGGCTTGGATTTCCATGTCCTGATGGATGGTGATGAAAGAAACAGCAGCCGCGGGTTCATCTTCCTCCAGCTTCATGGAGAAGAGTTCCTTGACGATAGCTGCCGGTGGGGTGCGGCCATTATCAGTCAAGTGATCCCATGTAATCTCCAATATGTTCTTCTGAAAGATTAATAATATCAAACAGAAAAGAATTAATAATGCTCTGCCTAATACGTTTTGATTGCAAAAGTCAACTCTCATTTTCAATGTGCAAAATTTATCCAAATAGCGTAAAACTAAGGCTCATTTGGAATGGCTTTCTTTCTGCTTTTTAAAGCAGCTTCCTAGTAAAAAAATTAATTTTTGTACTAGAAAGCTGCTTTAAGAAGCAGAAAGAAAGTTGCTTTAAGAAGCAGAAAGAAAATAGTCCCAAAAGAAGTCTAAATCTATCGATTACTGATAATATTTAGGTTTCGTTTGGGACGGCTTTCTTACTGCTTAAAGTAGCTTTTTAGTATAAAAATTTTATTTGTTATACTAAAAAACTACTTTAAGAAATAGTAAGAAATCCATCCCAAACGAAGCATTAGATTGTAATCAATGACTTGAATGGAAAGATACATGAGCAGAACTAAGCGGCTTCAAAATCTCTATTTTTTACATGGTTGATAGATGCATAATCCACAAGTAATTTTCATATTAACGAATTGAATTAATGATGTGATCTTGAATTTGAAGAACCTATAAAATGGTGTATGTTTGTATGTACCGTCATAAACTCCTTAAAATCAATGATAGATTAAACTTAATTAAATTTCTTAGTTCTTTAAGCATCCAAAAAAAAAAATAGTATGATCGCAAAATATATAAAATTCCACTTGATGCAATCTAAATATAAGCAACAATGCATTTATTTAATTTCAATACATTTTAAAGACTATAAACATTGAGATTACATAATTTTCTTCTAATGCAATTAGGTCCATTAGTTGAAAAGAAAAAAAAAAGATTGTTGGAGCAATCCATATTCGTGATACAACTGGGTTTGTTGGAATAAATTCTTGTGTTTATTTTTTTGTTCCTGCTATTACTCAAATTTCTTTACTAAACAAAAATGGAATTAATGAGGGCTATACAGACTCGAACTGTAGACCTTCTCGTTAAAACAAATAAAAATGATTATTATTGAAATGAATTGAACTGCTTCAAAGACCCAACATGCATTTTGTTGCATTGGGCTCTTTCATCAATTGATGTAAAGAAAGTTAGTTAGTCAACCATATTTTTTCTTTAGAGGAAAATAAGAAGATAATGAGATGGCTCCATGGCTCCATGTATCCTGATCTAGTGGAGAAAGAGGAAGAAAGCCATGTAGAAATAACTTTTGAAATAAAGGAAACTAAACAGGAACAAGAGGGATCCATTGAAGAAAGCCATTCCATTTTTTCAGAAGAAATGGAGGATCTAGACAAAATAGATGAAACGGAAGAGATTCAAGTTAATGGAAAGGAAAAAATAAATGATGAATTTTTCTTTAAAGAGGAATGCTATCAAGATCAAGATTGTTAATGCATCTACCTGATAATCAAATGACCCAAAAAAAATCATGTATGTCACTAACTTTAATAATGTTATAGTTAAAATGAATCAATTCAATCTTTCATATGAATAGTATATGATAAACATCTAAATGGGAGGAGACCCAAAATATAATAGAACTAGAAATTTATGAATGTTCTGTTTTGCTCTGTTTATAGCTTAGTATGAAATAAAGAATGTTAGATATCCTAAATGCAATTATTATTTTTTTTTATTTACAATAGCATAAGGAGGTGATGGGGGGTGGCAATAATGGTGTTTGGTAGCGGCAAGGGATGATTTGGGTGGTTTTTATTTTAAAAAATTAAAACAAATAAAAACGACCTAAAATTTTTTTTTGAGTGTTTTCCAAAAGCATCTTGATTTATTTAAAAAAAAAATACAAACCAAACATATTTTTCAATGGAAAAAAAATGATCCCAAGCAGCCCCTTATTAAATGAGGAACAGCCAAAAAAAATCTCAATTCTGAAATCACGTAACTTCAAACCAAAAGATTTAGAACGCTCTAGCTAAAAACCTGTAAATATCCAGTGAATATTAGATTCAGACTTCGTAGCTTCCATCAGGAAGATGTGCAATTTTGTGAAACTAAGGCTTCGTTTGGGACGGTTTTTTTATTGCTTTTTAAAACGGAGTTTTAGTACAAAAATAAAAAATTTTGTATTAAAACTCCGTTTTATAAAGCAGTAAAAAAGCCGTCCCAAACGAAGCCTAAGAAACTAGCAAGAACCAGAAGTTAAGATATGCAGTGAAAGAAAATATTACCTTTCCAGCCCGCCAAGCATCAAAAACCAGACGCATATGTCTTCTTTCATCGAAGTGATAGCCATGGTGTAGCATTTCTCGATAGGAATTCTCAAAATCATCCCACTTACTTGCTGCAGCACAGGCCTCCATCATCGTATTGAACGTAAATTTATCAGGAAAAACCTTCTGACTGTACTCATCTTTTATATTTATCCCATGGCTACCAGACAATATATTCTGAAAAAGAACCTTTGCTTCTTCAAACATTCCATGCTCTACATATGACTTCAGCATGATATTGAAGGTGATTACATTTGGTGAACAGAAACCATCCATTTGATTGAAAATGTATGTAGCATTCTCAATACTTCCAGAATTCAGACAAGCTTGAATAAGACCGGTGTATGTCACCACCAAAGGCTTCTTTGCAACCTTAGATATCTTGTTAATCTGTTAAAAGAACTTTGGCTTAAATTAAAGTTCTTCTTTGCAACATTAGATTCATTAAATCCTTCATCAGAAAAATAAAAAATCAATTGCATGTAAAGGTTGTGATTATCAGATGCAGAATTCCATTGGTCATCCAAAATGAGCACACCAAGCATGGAAGCACAGAAACAGGAGGAAAAAAGGGAGGCAAAGGAGGTTGATATAGCTAAAAAAGGCATGTAATTAATTTATGAAAATGCAAAGGAGGTTGATATTGCGATAAAATATGTTAATTAGTTATGCATTCATCAATTAATGTAATTAATTTATGAATCTATAAAATATTAGGATATTAAATTTGTTTTATGATTTTTAATTAAATTCAGTCTCACATTAGTTTTTATCAAATAATTTCAGCCTTTGACAACAATTTTAACAATAATTTCACCAAAATCATTTCATTTTACTCAGAAGGCACAGTATACCATGAAAAAGCATTGACAAACATTGCTTACATATGACTTTAAAAGCGCAAACCTGATACAGAGCTTCTTCACATCTTCCTGCACTGCAGAGACAGCGAGCAAGGTCATAATAGAGACTGGCAGAACCAACTATTCCACGTCTTTCCATATCCTTTACAGCTTGTACAGCTTCTTCAACATTGCCTTCTCTCCATAAAGTATTTACGAGAACTGAAAATAAGTGCATTGTCAATGACAGAATTTTAGATGTAAGAGCATTTTACATTAGTCTCATACCTTTGTAATTTAAGGCAGCTGGAATGGAGTTCTTTTGCAATTTCCTAAAAAACTCATGAACCAAGTTGTACTTGCTACATGCAAGCATCACCTGTTGAGAATAATTGGTTGATATAACTCCTTAAGCAAATGGAATCGTATTATATTGAATGTTCTAAAAGCTTCTTTAATATGATGCCCAAGAAAGAAACGAGAAGAGTTGCTTAAAGTTACATGATAATTAAATTAAGGAAAACTTGTATACTGACGATGGTTAGTTTTTTTTTAGTTCAATAAGTATGTTCTACAAATGACGAAATATGTTCCACAAATGTAGAAAACAAAATATAATAAAAGAACTTAGTAGAATTAGCTTCTTTCAACTTACTAGATAACATTGCAATTAAGCTAAAATAGACTTCTGCTTTAAAATGAATGAATAAATGGACAACTGTAGATATTGTAATTGCCCTGGTCAAAACAAAATTCAGTATGAACATCATCCAAAAGGAATTACTAAAAGTTTAAAGCGTTGATGACTTCTTTAAAAGTTTTTGTCAACTGAACCTCATTTTAAAGATATCGGAAAGTATATTGAATTTTTCAGGTAAATCCAAGCTCCATCCCTTCTACTGCTTAAATAGGAAAACCATTTGACTATAGAGCCTTTTCATTCTAGTGAGAACCCCTACCAACCAAACACATTCGTTGTTAGTGTTGATCATAATTAATTAAGCGAGTTCAATTCATTAATTCGTGCCACCGGTAACTGTATTTTCATTGTAACTAAGGGGAATTGGATGAGTAGGTTTTTTTGGAACAAAGTACTACTGAAAGATCTGAATCCAAAAAAATGCAGCAAATTTTGGAAATGCAGATAGTTTTAAAATAGGCCACAAAACTCCACTGTGCGCAAGTACTATAAAAAGTATGTGTTGAGAGAGAGATTTTACATAGAATATTAATAGAGACTAGGTGCCTATAAAGTGGCATACGATAGGAAAACAAGAGAGAAATAAATTAATAGTATATTATCCTCAATAAAGAGGTTATAAAAACATATCTCTCAATCTAGTTCTGTGCATATAAAAGCGTATCTCTTAATCTAGTACTGCATAGTCGTGTCAATAAAAACATCTCTCTCGATATGGTACTGTGCATATAAAATCATCTGCAAATCTAGCACTCCGCATCTATAAACATCTCTCTTTCATATAATCCTCACCATTTCACACAAAATTTACCATAATCTTGTGTTTAGCCTAGGGGTATCAATAAACGACTCAACACGGCAGCCTAACATAAACTCAACTAGAAAAATTTGAGTTTTAATTGACCCAATTACTATTCAAGTAAGGTTCAGATTAACCTAAGTAACCCGAAAGTAACCTAAAATTAACCTTGAAATGTGATGCCCTAACTTTCTAGCAAATCCCTAATCTCTTGTTCCTGAGTCCCAACTTCTCCTCTCCATTTTTCTTCCTTTGTGGCACTTCATCTCTTCTCCTTTCCTGTGAGCAGATAGCAATCCATCCTAGTTTTGCCTCTTTATTGATCTCTCACTGCATTAGGAAGTAGTAGCCAACCACGGGTCCATCAAGTCGCATGGCCAGATCGTCGTTGTAGGCAACACTTGCTCAAATCCTCCCAATCCTCCACTTCTCACTGACTCCTCGTTTGCCTTCATCACTTCTTTGTTCGGTTTCTAATTCTTGAAGAAACAACCTTGTTTTGGATTCTATACTCTTCATCTTCCCCTTTTCTGATACCACTTGACGCTAAAATAGTTAGTAATCTGCTTATGTTTCTATAATTCCTTTATGATAGTCCATTGGAGCCATTCTAATCACCTTCCTTTGCTTATGTTTTGGTTGTGCTAAAACTTTGCTTGAAACTTTTGTGCTGCATTGCCCTGTATATATATTTTTTTATTGATTTATTAGAAGGTGCATTGGTCGGCACTTGTACAATAGCTCATGTGAACACCTTCTAAATGCTTTGTAATTTTAAGACATCATTAGAATAGAGGACTTTATTATGTTTAAATGACAATATAATCATGTCCTCTATGAACTAGCTCTAAATCCAAACTGAATTGTGCTTTGAAAAAAAAAAATCCTAATTTAAAATACCTGCTCTAAATCTAGATGCATTGCTTTTTCATATGATTTGGATGAAAAGTGCTAATAGTTTCCTTTTGATGATTAAAATATTAATAATACAATGTTTTTTTGTCAACTTGCTATATTTTATTTTAGTTGATATCCGAAATAGCTAAAGTTTATATATTATAAATAGTATAGCTATAAATCAAGTGGTGCATTGTTATGCTTCTTGATCTACATCTAGAAGGGGAAGTCTGAGTAGGTCTGAGTGAAATCTGGCAAGGCTAGGACCGGCACCGTAGCCATCGCCTTCTTCAAGCTCTCAAATGATGATGTGGCCGCCTCCCCCCATAGGAACCCGTCCTTCTTCAACTGTTCAGTGAGTGGCCATGCTATGGAACTGTACCCCTTAACGAACCTCCTGTAGTAACCCGTCAGTCCTAGGAATCCCCTCAACTCCTTCAGATATTTCGGTATTGGCCACCTTAGCATTGCTTCAATTCTGGACTGATCTACTGCCAATCCTTTTGATACGGCATGACCCAAGTACTCTACACTGGCTTGTGCAAAGCAGCATTTCTTCAAATTAGCCCTCAGTTGGTGCTCCTGCAGTACCTCTAACACCCTTTTCAAGTGCTCTTCCTCTGTCCTGCTGTAGACCAGGATGTCGTCAAAGAATACTAGTACAAATCGCCTGGAAAGTAGCTGGAGCATTGGTGAGGCCAAATGGCATCACCAGGAACTCCTAATGTCCTTCATGAGTTCTAAAGGCCATCTTGGGTACATTCTCCTTCTTCATTCGGATCTGATGGTAACCTGATTTCAAGTCTATCTTACTGAAGATCACGATCCCACTCAATTCATCTAACAGCTCTTCAATGACTGGTATAGGAAACTTGTAAGGTACAATTTTCTTATTGAGTGCTCTATAGTCCACACAAAAATGCCAGCTGTCATCCTTCTTTTTCACCAACAGAACGGGGCTAGAGAAGGGACCGATGCTAGGTCTGATGATCTCTGCCTCCAACATCTCTCTAATCAACCATTCTATTTCATCCTTTTGGAACCGAGGGTAGCGATAAGGCCGAACACTGATGGGCGACACTCCCTCCATCACGATGGCATGCTCCTGCTCTCTCTGCGGTGGCAATTCCTGAGGTGACTGAAACACCTCTTGGAACTGCTGAATCAACAGCTGAATGGAGAAGGGTATGTCTCCTCCCTCCTCCAGTCTCGCTCCCTCCAAACTGTACAGCTCCACCAAATACCCTCCGCCTGCTAACTGAATGTCCCTCACCATCGTCTTAAGAGAAATCAGGGATTTGGAAAGCCCCGCATCTCCCTTAATCACTACCTTCCTTCCATCCACCATCAATTCCATCGTTAGTGCTCCCCAATTCACTTTGGTGTCACCCAAAGTTTGCAACCACTTCATCCCAGGATGACGTCTGTGCTCCCAAGCTCTAGTGGAAGAAAGTCTTCCCTCACCTGTATCCCCTGGATCGTCAGTCGCACTCCTCTACAAATCCTCTGGCCTTTCTCCACCTTCCCCGTACCTATCATCACTCTGTAACAGCCGATGCCCACCAATCTCACTCCTAATTGGTCGACGACCTGGGTGGAAATGAAATTGTGAGTAGCACCACTATCAATCAGCACCACCACCTCCCTGCCCTCTATCTCTTCCTTCACCTTTCATGGTGTGATTCATGGTGAATCCCACCATTGAGTTCAGGAAAACCTAAGCCAGATCCAAGTGTAGCTTCTCCTCTCCTCAGTTTCCTCGTCATCACATACGGTGAGAACCTGAAGAGTTCGATCCTTGCACCTATGCCCTGGCTTGTATTTTTCATCTCACCTGAAGCACAACCCTTTAGCTCTCTTTTGGTGCATCTCTTTCTCCGTCACCCGTTTGAAATTTCCCCTGCTTCCACCTCTTGTCTTCTCCTTGGTGGCCTCTCAACTCCCTCCTGTTGCCGGACCTTTAGGTGCCAGATGAGTAGTCGTCACGTGCCCTCGGTGCTACTACTCCTGGCTCCCCTCTCCAAATTCCTTTGATTTTCCACCAGTTGGGCCAACTTCATGGCCTCCCCCAAGTTACGGGGCATCAAAACCTTCACCGCTGCTCGGATCTCTGCGTTCAATCATTTCATGAAATTTCCCTCCAATATTGTATCTGAGAGTCACTCCACCCTGCTAGCTAGGTGCTCAAACTGCTCCCGGTAATCTGCTAGACTGCTACTGATCCTTCCTGTGTCAGAGCAAAGAACTGCTCATAAAAGTCTCCTCCCTGATAAATTTGGAAACGATCTATTATGCAGTCTTTGAATTCCCTCAAGTTCCTGATCGGCCTTCTCTGGTCTCTTCACTGAAACCACGATAGAGCTTTCCCTTCCAAGCACAATCTTGTTGCTGTCAGCTTCTCCTCCGTCAACCCATTGATGGCTAAGTACCGTTCTACCTTGTAAATCCACCCATACGCATCTTCTCCTTCAAATATG
Organism: Dendrobium nobile; assembly: GCA_022539455.1. Classification (NCBI taxonomy): domain Eukaryota; kingdom Viridiplantae; phylum Streptophyta; class Magnoliopsida; order Asparagales; family Orchidaceae; genus Dendrobium; species Dendrobium nobile. The sequence continues at coordinate 69,048,994 of CM039734.1, forward strand.
GGCATCTTCAACTTCCTCACCTTCTTGTCTCCACCATTTCCCCGGATTCTTCCATAACTTCCCCTTTCCCAAGTGTTAGGTCCACCTCATGTTTCCCAATCTTCCCTTGCTCTGCCATAGCCCAAATTCCCTTCAAAATCCCTCCTTTCTTCAAAATCAGCACCTCGGCGGCCATAGTATTCCTCCTGGCATTCCCCATATCCTCCTCTTTCTTCCCTCTGGACAGGCTCCAAATGGGGTCTTCTTTCTTCTCCTTCCACGATCTCCACCTCATCTTCCTCCCTACAGATTTCAGAGTTCTTACTTTTTTCATCCATCCCTTTTGCCACTGAAGCCTCCGTTTGATTTTGAATTTCTAACATTTTCTTCATCACTCATGGACAAAATCCTTTCCTCCACCGTCGTTTTGATTTGATTCATCTCCCCTTCAAGTCTTTCCTCCAAGGCATCCACTTTTTTGGCCGCCATCAAAATCCGGAGTTATTAGATTCACAAAAACAGGATTTTAGAGACAAAAACAACAACTTATTCCTCTTTGGAACGAAAAAACTGCTGCTGGAATCAGTCAAAAACAGCCCTCCACCAGTCCCGAGACATGCTCTGATACCAATTTGATAGGAAATACATGAGTTCGCAAGTAACCCTAAGGGTATACTTGAGTTTGCAAGCAAACCTATCACTAATTGGAGGAAAACAGCGATAAATAAGCAAAATCTGGGCGAAATCAGCCCTAAAACGATAGATTGCAATAAGGGAAGCAAAGCAAAACCAACACGAAAGCAAGATACAAGTGATCCTCAATTCGAGGGAAGGATCATCTCTCCCAAATATCTAGACAAGAAAGTCTAGAGCCCAAACGCCAAGAAACCCTAATTCTCAATCAATTAAAACATGAAAAACTCCCAATCCCCCTCATCCTCTTGAATACAAAATATTTCCTAATCAATTTTCCCTCCCCAGCCTAAACCGCCCCCTCCATTTGAAATTCAAATCAAGAGGAGTGGGGCCCGCTTGTTTGGGCGGACATAGTAAAGTAGGCGGAAGGAGTCTGCCTCATATAAACAAGTGGAGCCGCCCCCCTTGGGCTGGCTAGACCGGTTCCCTATGAACCGGTCTAACAGTTTCCACAAATGATCATATTAATATTCAATAAAAGATGTAATTCAATCATCAAATAGTAGTATTATTAAAGTATTAAACAATGAAATAGAAGGAGAGAAATCTGCACAAACTGAATTACCTCCATGATGAGGCCGTAAGTTGTACTTGAAGGTCTGATACCCTGCACATTTAATTCCTGCAAAACCCAAAATGCCCCTTCCCATTGCTTTTGTTGAACGCAAGCATTTAAAACCTGCATTGTAAAAGATACTCTGGCATTACTTGCTGGAAAGTAATTTTAAAGATAACTTTCATGGTTAAATGTATAAAATCTACAAAAAAAGCTTCAAACAATTTTATTATTTGAGCTAGGCTGGTCACCGCATTGTACACAACAAGATCTGGTTGAAGACGAGGATCCCACTTTTGTAGCGGACCCAAGTCAAACTTCTTCTCAGGTGCAGCTCTCATGCAATCAATGACATCAAATAGTTCTTTCATAAGACCAGCTTGCCCGAGAGTAACAGCAATACAATGATATGCTGCAAGGTCAGGATAGGAAGATAATTGTTGCTGCATGTGATTGAAATCTAATTAATAAAATAATTGGAAAAGAAAAACTTACAAATAAACCAAGCATTGACCAATGATGATGAAATTCATTACCCGCATGGCATAAAATATGTTCAGCGCCTCCATAGGCCTCTTTGCCTTTCCAAGTACATCAAGGGCGGTTGTATAGATGTATCTGAGTATGAGAAGATTTGAAGTAAAAAAGAAATGTCATACAGAGGTTAAGCCGGAAGACGGATTAAGGCTTTGTTTGGGACAGCTTTCTTGCGGCTTCTTAAAGCATCTTTTTAGTTCAATAATTAAAATTTTTGTACTAAAAAGCTGCTTTAAGAAGCAATAAGGAAGCCGTCCCAAACGAAGCCTAAGGCTTTTTTACTGCTTCTTGAAGCAGCTTTTTAGCATAAAAATTAAATTTTTTTAATTAAAAAGTTGCTTCAAGAAGCAGTAAAAAAGCCGTCCCAAACGAAGCCTAAATATCAACTGACAGAAGTTAGCATTTGGCTTAGAGTGGAGCAATTTAATAAATAAAAGGTTGAAGTGATTTATTATCAGGATAAAAGAAAGTTATTGCCATGAATGCCTTGGAAATAATAAAGTTTCAAATTAGACAGCAATGAGATGATCTATAAATGTAAATTTGAAAATAATGCTAGAGGTCAGAAATACCGAGGAAGAATAAAAATCATGGATTGAAAAAATGTTAGCAAAGGAGAGCTACTGCAGGAGCATTTTTTAGGACTAGTTCGCAAGAATCTTAGATTATATGTAACAAATGATAGTATCATTGTTAGAGAGTCAAGAGTATGATAAGTAACAAATGGAAGCAGAAAGCATAAAAGCATCAGCTGATCAATCCTCCCAAATCTCATCAAATTCCAATCACCCCAATCATAACCAAATCAAATTCCAATCACTCCAATCTTAACCAATTTTGATGACAAAGCAAACTCAATTTCATTCATAATCATGTTTTGGTATTTTGTTCATAAATTACCATGTTATATCTATTTTTTACATATGAGTAGTCAATTGCCATCATCTCATTGAAATCTGCAGGTTTTCGAGAGAAAGCTTACCAAATTCTATCATCTAGATCACCAAAATTCCACAAAAAATGAGATATCACTCAAAACCTTAACTATTCACCACCCATCCATGAATGCATTATTTTCCCACGCCTAAGACCGCCATTTACAGCATTCAACTACTTGGAAAGAACTCAGCGATCCTTTAGCCACACCCATGAAAAACCAAGATCTCTCTACCATCAACAGTCAACCCCTTTTATAAATATTTGAAGGCTTGGATGAAGCAGATTTGTAAGAAAGCAAACCCCTTAATATCAATATCTATAGAAAAAAAAAACCATAATTGAGATTTGGCTAAATGTTGTAATAAATATTGGTTTAATTTGCAAACAAATCAGAACCAATTTCATCTAAATAAATTTTTATTTGAAGATTCAGTGGGGGAACATTGGCTTCATAAATCAATAATATTTCATTTTAAGAGTAAGTACTCGATGTATAACTTGAGTGGATCAACTCTATGCGCACCTCCTCTTAATCAACCATAGGGATCAATTGAAGCATTGCAATACTTCAATTTATCAGCAAAAAATAAACTTGTTATACACATTCAACATAATCCTTGCTTTGCTATCATGCCTCTCCTCGATCTTGAAGAATCATTTACTTGGAAGCCAGCGGCAATCCAAGGATCCACGGTAATCCAAGATGATAAAGCAATAGATCCACAATGGCAATCCAAGGAGGTCTAGGTTTTCATGTGTGGAATTCCCCTGTGTGAAAAATTTTAACTATGATGTATACATAGTTTCCTTCCTTCATAAAATCAAGAATGTATATTAGTGTATGATTATTTATGTCTTTCTTAACATTTGATTAGGAGCATTGCATTTTAATTCTTATAGTTACCTCCTCAAATAAATATGATAGAAGGGCAGTTTGGATATATGAGAAGAAAATACAAAAGGAATCGATTCTTACATTCTACCTAATTTGTTCCTTTTTTTTTCATAATGATATCAAAGCAGATGTTATTGTCTATTATGTCGTGTTATTGTTGTTTTTCTTTTGATTTATTCATTACCTCTGTCGAGCTATTTCTATTGATTTCTCCATTCACTTGAATTTTGCAGTTTGTTGCTACTTTACCAAGATTTTTCTGGTACCTTCCTGTCATATCTGGAGAAATCTTTCTAATGTCTCTCTGTATGCTAAGAACAACAACCCTTTTTTCACTATTTTTTCAGTTGCTCTTGATCTTGATAATCATCCTCTATTTTTCAGTACATATTTCAATCTTCATTATTAACCTAGAACCAAGATCTAGGGATCTTCTATGGGACTTTTTATCAATCTTTGTTAAAATCCAGTGGAAGATAAAGATTATAGAGAATCGCCTTAGATGGTTTGGCCACATAAAATGGCGACCTTCCGATAACCTAGTTAGGAGAGTAGATGTATTAGATTTGGCTTATGTTAAGAAAGGTAGAGGTAAACCTAAAAATACTTGGTTAAAAAATATTAGAAATGACCCTTTTTTATAAGATTTAAATGAGAATTTGACTCTTAACAGAGCACAATGGAGAAAAATGATTCATGTAGTTGATCCCACATAGTGGGATAAAAGCTTGATGATGATGTATATCAACAACAAAGCAAGATACTCATTCTATCACAAACTAAAATATCTGAATGAAATTATTTTGGCCTGAAATAGATCTCCATCAAAAGATCAAGATGAAGTTAAGTTATATTGCCATCATACTAAAGAAGTTTGCAAAAGAGTGAGAATGTTTGAATTCATGGCAATCTTTATACTTATTTTGATCATATTTGAATGCAATTGTTGGGAAAAGAGATATCATCTCTAGTTGAAAATTTTGCCTTAATTAATCTGGAGGAAAATAAGAGAGGTGTCATGCTTAGGGGTGAAACCGAGTCAAGCCGGTTAGCGAGCCGGCTCGGACTCAACTCAGTAACTGGCTAGACGAGTCGAGCTTATCAAGCTAGCGAGTCGAGCTCGAACACAGTTTCGAGCTCAAAAGCTTGTTGAGCTTGAACACGCGTCGAACTTGACTCGTCGGCTCGACGAGCAGCTCGACCGCGGAGCTAGCGGGCGGGAAATCGAAATTGCAAGAGGGACGACGACGGACGAGCTCGGATGACTCCTTCCAAAGACGGTGGATGTGACTACGAGCTCTAGATGACGATGGACCTCTGCTCGACGGCGGCGGATCTCTGCTCAATGGCGGATCTCTGCTCGACGACAGACAAGCTCTGGATGACGATAGACATCCGATCATTGCTCGACGACGGACGAGCTCTGGATGTCATTGATGACGGACCTTGGAATGATGAGCTCGACGACGAGGGACGAAACATGGGACGATGAACACGACGACAGACTCGACTGTGGAGCTCGACGAGCCACTTGACTTGAAGACGAGTCGAGCTCAAGCTTGGATTTTTGAACTCGACTCGAGTTTGAGCTTGAGCTCGGGTTTTGATAGTCGAGCTCGACTCGAACACCCCTTGGCTCGAGCTCGACTCGACTCGACTCGTTTGCACCCCTAATCATGCTCGACTCCTTGGGCATACATGCCAAAGTCATAATTACTATAAAGTTCAAAGACGATGAGAGTAAAGAGGGAAATTTGATAGAAAGCAATAAATTGAAGAATACCAATATATTCAAGCATCAAGGAATATGGAAAACACGTTGCGAGAATACATGATATGAGAGAGAATTGCAAGCTTCATGGAAAAACCAATGGCATAGTCATAATAGAGGATTTTGCTGACAAAATCAAGCCAGCTTAATTGATGATAATGGACTTTCTCATGATAAACCCAAGTCCCCTGCAAATGGAAGCCTTAAAAAAGAAGAAATTGACAAACTAGAAGACCATTTCCACTCCTTTACCTCAAAATATAGTGCTTGATAAATCAATCTAGTAAGAACCATTTGTCTTATGCTTCTAGTGCCTCTAATTTCACCCTCAATAACTCTTGGATCATAGATAAAGAAACTACTAATTATATGACTCAATAGTCCAATCAAATTCAAAACATATAACCACCACAACAACAACAACATCAAGTCTTTATCACACTATATGGGGTCAGCTACATGAATCCTTTTTTCTCCATTGTGTCCTGTTAGGAGTTAAATTCTCATTTAAATCTAATAAAGAAAGATTATTTCTAATATTTTCTAAGTCTTTTTAGGTCTACCTCTACCTTTATTAACATAAGTAAAATCTAATACATCTACTTTCCTAACTGAGTCATCAGAAGGCTGTCATTTTATGGGCGAATTATTGCGTCCGGTCACCGAATGTCCGGACATCCAATCCGGTGACACCACGTCACCCAAATACACTGGGTCCCGATGCATTTTGGTGACGTGGCGACATCGGATTGATGTTCGGGCGAACCGGACACCAGACACAATAATTCGCCCATTTTATGTGACCAAACCATCTAAGGCGACTCTCTCTAATATTATCTTCCACTGGAGCTACTCCAACCTTTTTCATATATATGCTCATTTTGTATCCTCTCTTTAAGAGTAAAGCCACTCATCCACCTGAGCATCCTTATCTCCGCAATGCAACACTTAACTTAATATTATGCTTCTCTTTTAATGGTCAACATTTTGTACCATAAAGCATTGCAGGTCTAACCACCATGTTATAGAGTTTTCCCTTAAGTTTGAAGAGAACTTTTCTATCACACAATAAGCCTGATTCATTCCTCCACTTCAACCATCCAACTTGAATTCTACTATAATATCCCCATCTATTTCATCATCACTCTGAATAATAGACCCAAGATATCGAAAACGTGTATTGTTATTAATGACTTGATCACCCAAAGTCACAATCCCCACCTCACGATCTATTATTACTAAAATTATACTCCATATTTTTAATTTTAGATCTACTCAAACGAAAGCCTTTAGACTCTAAAGTTGACCTCCAAAATTCAAGTTTACCTTTAACTCCCTCTCTAGTCATATCAGCAAGAAAAATATTATCAGCAAAAAACATACACTAGTGTACAACCTCTTGCAAATGTCTAGGGAGAACATCCATGACTAAAGCAAAAAGATATGAGCTTAAGGTTGATCCTTGATGTAATCCAACTGAAATAGGAAAATACTTGGTCAAACCTCCTTGTGTTTGAACACAAGTAACAGCTCCTGCATACATATCCTTAATGACTTGAATATAATGTTAGACCGGTCCAGGCGGGACCGGTTCACGGGCGGAAATCGCGAATAGGCGGAGAATCCGCCTCTGGCGGAGAACGAGCGGCCCGTCCGCCCCGTAGAGCCGTTTAGGAAGTTTTTTTGAGCATTTTGAGAGGGAAATTTGAACGTAGGGACTGTTTAGGGAATTCCTTTTGATTTGTATGCATTAAATAGTAGATTTTCCTAGGGTTTGATGATCTTGAATTTGGCTGAAATTTGAGATCTCCTAGATTTAGGTTTTTCTTTGGGCTCTTGGCGTTGCCAGAGATTTGGGAGAGATCGATCCTCCTCTCGAATTGAGGATCAATTGTATCTTGCTGTTTTTATTCATCTACTAGTGAAATACAAGCTTTCCTTTGAGTTTTCTCTCAGATTTTCCCGGACAAGTGCTGTTTTTCTGCTGTAAACAGCAGATTTTTGCTATTTTTATGCTGTGGATAGCAGTTTCCATCGGATCTACTTCAGTTTTGGTGAATCAAATTGGTATCAGAGCATCGTCGTGGGACTTGTGGCGGCTGAAAATCAGGAATTTCAGCGGGTTTTTGGAGGGATTCAAAGGGAGATTTCCGGTTTCTCGCGGAAGATAAGATGCCCGGAAAGAAGGTGGAAGTATTGGAAGGCGAGTTCGGACAACTAAAGACAGAACTGGAGGGAAAGTTCCTGGAAATCTCCACCAACAATGACAGGTTGGAAGGGAGGTTCGCGGCGATGGAAGAGATGATGAAGAAATTACTTGAGATGAAGACTAATCCGACGGTGTCGGAAGCAAGAGAGACTGTCGGCGACCATGGCGTAGGAGGAAATCCGAACCCGCTTCGGGGGAGGAGGAATCCGGCAGTAGAGATCCTTGAGGGAGAGGACGACATGCCACCTCTAGAGCCACTTTCTAGAGAGGAGATGAGCAAGGGAAATGATCGTCGAGGTGCTGATTTTCAGCGTCGAGGTGCTGATTTTGAAGGCAGGAGGGGGGAATATGAGGGAAGTGCAGATTTTGGCGAAAGAAGAGAAGAATATCAGCGTCGAGGTGCTGAATTTCAGCGTCAAGGTGCTGATTTTGAAAGGGGAAGAGGGGAATATAACGACGGATTTGGATACCAACGCCGGAGGGAGGACCGGGACACTTGGGGAGCACCTCATCTTCGAGGAATGCGAGGTTATGGAGAGTACCGGGGTAACGAAAGGGATCCGAAGGTGAGGAAGTTGAAGATGCCCATCTTTGAGGGCGAAGATGGCCATGGTTGGATCTATAAGGTGGAGCGTTACTTCGCTGTCAACGGGTTGATAGATGATGAGAAGCTGACGGCGGCAGGATTGTGTCTGAAAGGGAAGGCGTTGGCATGATATCAGTGGCGAGACAGGAGGGAGCCTATCCGGAGCTGGAGAGAGTTCAAGGATTGTTTATTAGAGCGTTTCCGACCCGATGGGGGAGGAGACTTCTATTAACAATTCTTTGCTTTAACGCAGGAGGGGACTGTGGCCGATTACCGGGATAGATTTGAGTACCTGGCAAGCAGATTGGATCACATTTCTGAGTCTGCCTTAGAAGGGAACTTCATGAAGGGGCTGAAACCAGAGATCCGAACAGCAGTCAGGGTACTGGAGCCGAGGAACCTGGGAAAGGCTATGGAGCTGACGCAGTTGGTAGAAGATCAGAAGAAAGCAGAAAGAGGGGCTCGAGGAAACTGCTCAGGAGGCTCTTACAGTACGACAACCACTCTTCTAGCACCCAAGGGGCCTGCATCAGGCAACAGTAATGAGACCACCCGGGAGAAGCCAGTAGGAGGAGGGAGTGGGGAAAATTTCAAAAGACTGACAGAGAAGGAGATGCAGGATAAGAGGACAAAGGGGTTGTGCTTCAGATGCGATGAGAAGTACATGCCAGGGCATAGGTGCAAGGACCGAACTCTTCAGGTTCTCCTTGTCTGTGAAGATGAGGAAGACGAGGAGGGAGGTGGGAGCAGATCTGAAGAGGAAAAGTTGCACCTGGATATGGCAGAAGTCTCTCTGAACTCTGTAGTGGGATTCACTCCGAGTCACACTATGAAAGTGAAAGGAGAGATAGCTGATCGTGAGGTGGTGGTGCTAATTGATAGTGGGGCTACCCACAATTTCATTTCCACTCAGGTCGTCAACCAACTGAGAGTGAAATTGGTGGACACCGGTTGTTATGGGGTGATGATGGGTACAGGGAAGGTGGAGAAAGGCCAGGGAATCTGTAAAGGAGTGGTGTTGACCATCCAGGGGATTCAAGTAAGGGAGGACTTTCTCCCACTAGAGTTGGGAAGCACTGATGTCATCCTGGGGATGAAGTGGTTACAAACCTTGGGGGAAACCAAGGACAATTGGGGAGCACTCACGATGGAATTAATGGTGGATGGGAGAAAGATGGTTATAAGGGGAGATGCAGGGCTATCCAAAGGCACGAAATCACTTAAGACCATGGTTAAGGACATAAAAGAGGTGGAGGAAGATTATTTGGTGGGACTACACAAGCTGGATGTGATCAGGATGGAGGAGGAAGGGGATGTTTCTCTTTCCATGCAGCCCTTGGTTCAGCAATACAGTGAGGATTTTCAGTCACCTCAAGGATGGCCACCTCCGCGGGAACACGAGCATATTTCCACCTTGAGGACAAGGTGGATATTTGGGAGGAGAGTATTGTTAGACCGGTCCACTGGACCGGTCCAGCCGGTCCAGGCGGGACCAGTTCACGGGCAGAAATCGTGAGCAGGCGGAGAACAAGCGGCCCGTCCGCCCCCGTAGAGCCGTTTAGGAAGTTTTTTTGAGCGTTTTGAGAGGGAAATTTGAACGTAGGGACTGTTTAGGGAATTCCTTTTGATTTGTATGCATTAAATAGTAGAATTCCTAGGGTTTGATGATCTTGAATTTGGCTGAAATTTGAGATCTCCTAGATTTAGGTTTTTCTTTGGGCTCTTGGCGTTGCCAGAGATTTGGGAGAGATTGATCCTCCTCTCGAATTGAGGATCAATTGTATCTTGCTGTTTTTATTCATCTACTAGTGAAATACAAGCTTTCCTTTGAGTTTTCTCTCAGATTTTCCCGGACAAGTGTTGTTTTTTGCTGTAAACAGCAGATTTTTGCTGTTTTTCTGCTGTGGACAGCAGTTTCCATCAGATCTACTTCAGTTTTGGTGAGAAACACTTGGGAATCCAAGTGTTTCTTATCATATAAGCATTATTAACCCTTTCTAAACTCTTCATATGCTTTCTCTAAATCAATGAATATGATATGTAAATCCTCCTTATTCTCTCTATACTTCTCTATCAAACCTCTCAATAAATGTATAGCTTCCATAGTAGACCTACCCGACATGAATTTAAGTTGATTTGGAGAAACATTAGTATCAAGTGGCAACCTATGCTCCAAAACACTCTCCCATAGTTTTCAAGTATGGCACATTAATTTAATTCCTCTATAATTCACACAATCTCATGCATCACGTTTATTCTTAAAAATAGGAATCAACACACTCATTCTTCACTCATTTGGCATCTTTTTAGTCTTCAAAATAATATTAAAAAGATTAGCAAGCCAAGAAATTCCTTCATCTTCTAAGCGTTTCCACACCTCTATTAGAATATTATCATGTCCAACAGCTTTTCCACATTTCATTTACTATAAAGCCTCTCTAACTTTGGTTTTACTAATACACTGATAAAAAACAAAAATCTTTATTTTCATTTAGGATGCTAAGGTCACGAAAGTCAATCGCATTCTCATAAATATTCATTGAAAAGTTTAAAAAATATCTCAACCACCTTTATTAAAATATCCACTTTTAATAAAAGCACTTTTTGATCTTCATCCTTAATACACTTCACTTGAACTAAATCCTAACTAATCTTATCTCTTTGTTTGACTAACTTATACATAAATCTTTCACCCTCCTAAATATCTAATCTATTATATAAATTATTCAAAGCTAAAATATTTGTATCACATATTACATTCTTAGACTCCTTACTGGCCTCTTTATATCTTTTCCAATTATCTGAATTTTTACATATAAACCAATTTTTATAATAAATCTTCTTATTTTTTATATTTTCTTGTACATTTTAATTCAACCACCAACTATTTTTACTATTAGGAGTTTTTCCCTTTGATACTCCAAGCACATCTTTTGCAACATTTGTAATATCACTATCTACTTTTTCTCATATAACATTAGCTTCTTCATGCACAGAAAAAATTTTAATATTTAGTATCTTCCTATGAAAAATTTTTTATTAATATTCTTTAAAAGCTCCCATCTAATCCTAAAACAAAGTTTTACTTTATTTTTTATGTATTGTCCCTTCATCTTGAAGTTCAAAACTAATAAGAGATATTGATAGTCATTGCTTAAAAAATGCCATTATCACAAATGGCTTGTTTATAATTGTTGATAGCCATCAGACAATGAATAATATACAATAAATCTAAATTTATTTTTTTCAACAAAATAAAATTTATATGTTCCAAATTTCTCAATCAATTTTATACAATTCATAAAATCATCACAAGCCCAAATTACAAAATACCTTACTTCCCTTCTCATTGTGTTTTTCAAAATTGGGATATGAGGAGAATGATTGGATATACTTAGGAGAACGTTGGACTCTACCATCTTAAGAAAGTAGTAACAAAGGAAACCAACTATCCCTTTCTTGGTGGTCAAAACCTTCTTGGTGGTCAAAACCTTCTACCTCCAAATTAACCAAGGTTTTGCTTCAAAAACTCTGCCTTGGACATCCTTCTATTGATATTCTTAAAATTATGTTGTTTTATTATTTTAAAATTTAAGATATTAGTATATTCCAATGTGACACATGTAATTTTACTCACCAATCACCATCATCGTTCATCCTATCTATCAAGAAGTATTAGATACTTTGTTTTTTTCCTTAATACGCACTGCAATATGAAGGCCTGCTCATATTCTTAACATCTCTAGTGATAAATGTTTTATGTCATTTTTTAATGATTACACTAGAACTATTTAGTTATTTCTTATGAAAGAGCAATATTAATGAAGTAGCATATTTTCATCTTTAACAAGATTATATGCGCCCAATTTGTAGTTCCTATTAAACAAGTTAGATTTAATAATGCTAAAAAAATTGTCAAGCAAACACTCTTCTTTAACATAAAAGAATTAAGAATGCGTGAATTCTCTTATGTTGATATAGCCTAAACAAAATCGAGTGGATAAATAAAAAGATATGCATCTTATTAACTATTAAAACAATATCTCTAAGAACCATTGGGGAGAAGCCGTCTCAACAACAGCATTTTTAATAAATAGGCTTCCATCTATAATTTTAGGGTATAAAATCCATATGGTTACTTTATCGAAATTCCATCAGGATTTCAACAAATCTTAGAAGATTTCTCTTAATGTTTGTAGTTTTTGCATGTTCACACTCATAATAAAGGAAAATTTGATCCAAAGCTTTAAAATGTGTGTTTATTGGTCAATTAAACGCCAAAAGGGATATAAATATTGTCACCCAACTACTAGAAAAAAATTTCTTGCCATGAAAATGACTCCTTTTTCGATGGAGAACGCTATAAATGAAGAAAATAAAATATTTATCTTAGCAATATTATCATTTCCAATCATCAATGTTTCATGATTTCACTCCTAAAAATATTCAGGGAAAAAAAGAGCTTATAAAATAACCATGAACTGCCAAAAAAAAAAAAACATCCTGACTGCCACAAAAAATATTCCTAAAACTACCTCAAAAAAATCCCCAGTGAAGAAAGGACGATTGGACCAAATTTCACTAATCCAATGTATATCTAATCAAGAATGAAGCTCCAATCTCCAGGTCTAAACATATACAAAAGTACAAATCAAGTATTGAATCGACTTCTTCCTCTACTTATACTTATGATAATACTATCCATGTTGATGTAAATACCAACTTAGATTTGCACATTGCCATAAGACAAAAAAAAATCATAAGTTGCGCCTAACATGGTGACATCATATTTCTCACTTAGTCTCCTTTATAAACTATTCACTAAACACAAAAAAGTTCTTTCCAACATTAATCCCATTAACATTCTTTAAAATCTATAATAATCAGTTAAAGGAAAGAACAAAGAACGAGCCATTAGAAAGGAGATGAGGGACGAAAAATAATAAAACATGAGAAGTTATTGACTTACAGCAAGTGGAATGTAAATAGGTGTAACCCTAGAAAGATAGAAATCTGGATTGGTGGCAAAAATATATACCAAGCATATGCAGAGGATTATCAAAAAACAATTATACATGTGGTAAAAAAGAGAATTGTACAAATTTGACTACCATATTTTTCCATTTTCAACAAGCATCCAGTCCAGTTTTATGTAAAAAAAAAATGTCTTCAAATATATAAATTTATAAGAAAAGGTGTTTATGAAACCTCCTAGATTTGACAAAGATTTTAATGGCTCTAAAGCAAGCAGATTAAAGAAAGAAATATCTGGCTTAAAATAATCTCATAGAGCATGATTTGGAAGACTCAATAAAAATTTGATGGACTAGCTGAGCCAATGAGCCCCACTACTGTGGGAGGCAAGCAAGGAGAGAGGGGTCTCAAAGGCGATTAATTACTTATCATAAAAGATCAAAATTGTGAGGGAATTATTTAGATCAAGATATCTAATTCGAATTCAAAATCTAAGAGGGAATTATTTAGAGAAAAGGTGGAGTAATTAAGGGTGAATTATTTAAGAAAGTTTTAATTACAATTGTGAGGGAATTAATTAGGGAAATAGTTAATTTGAATTCAAATATGAGAGGGAATTATTTAGGGAAATGGGGCTAATTTGGGTGGAAATTAGGAGAGCCTATTTAAGGCTAACAGTATGGTGATTTCAGGATTATGTTTTGAGTTTGTTGAAATTAGAATTTCTTGGGTTGTGAGGGCTCTATCCGTCGACTAGGGCTTTGGGAGAGCCAGATCTTCCTCTCCAATTGAATATCCAGTTGTATCTTATGTTTTTAATCTTAGTTCTTTTAATAAAAAAAAGAATTCTTGTGTGTTCTTCTTCCTAAATTTTTTTTGCCTTTCTCTAGTTTTGCTGAAATTGCATCCACTTCCTATCAAAATTACATTCACAATAGAGTACAAATAAAGTCAAGGTAACATATTGTCTTTATAAAACATCCTACAAAGAGGGAACATATAGCTCTATTAGTATATTTGGTTGATATTATTGTAATAGAAGATGACAACTAAAAAATAATCATTCAAGAGAAGTCTTGCAAAAAATTTTAAGATCAAGGATCAAGGTTGAAATATTTCTTAAGGACCGAAGTAACATTATCTAAACAAGGCACTTTTTTTTTCAAAAATATGGTTACATATTTTAAAAGAAATTGGTACTCTTGACAACAATAAAGAGCGAGGCCACACTTGCTTCTTCCAAGTCACAAATCACCTTTGCCAATATGAGTTGTTGACCACAACCAAATTGTCGACTAGCCTCTACTTCACAGCCGACATAGTTAATGGCAACAAAGTTTCTACAACACTGCTAACTTCTCATAAATCTTTATGACATTGTTCGCTACCCATGAACTCCTCCACCAAACCACTTCTTCTTGACACCCAACCATAGTCAAGTATGGACCACCATAACCAACCATCTCACTATCAATTCCCTTATTGTTTCTTCCATGCCACTCTTCACACCAATCAAGACTATCAGCCATCAAGAGCTCTGCTTAAAACCATCATGTCATCATCAACTACTCGAATGATCCTAGAGAACCCTCACCCAAAACCCTTGAAAACCCAAGGTCTGTCTATCATCAAAAGTCAGCTCCTCTTCCTTTTATAGATATTATGAGGCGGTGGTACATGATTCGGATTCCATTTGAATAATACCTTTAGGAGACTTTTGGTCAAATCTTGTAATAAATTTTGTCATGATTTGCAAGTAAATCTAGACTGATTTTCCTATGAAAAAATCTCAAAATTTATCTGGAGATTTAATAAAACAATTTTTTTACTTCATAAATCAACAAGGATTACCTGCTCTTATAGTACTTGAAACGTTCCCGTGAATGGAACCATTCAATAACTTGTAATACCCGTCTCCAATTTCCAAATGAACCCAGTAGTTGAACAATCCTCAAGATGGAGTGTTCCGAGAATTTTATTTTGGTGCTGTGGATCATCTTCGAAAATTGCCATTCTGGCATGTTTAAATCACTGGCATTCAACCTTGGACAGAAATAGTTTTTAAGAAAAAAAAATCAAGTTCTTTTGTTGCCCAAGTTAAATTAATAAAATGTTCAGACCAACTTACCACTTCGCTAAATTCCGGATTCTCTCTTCCATCTCCATCCTCAAAACTCGTGGCCTGTTTCTCACATCTGTGAATACCTCAAATGTCTTGAAAGCAGCTCTGTTCTCTAATGCAGCACCATCTACCTCTTCAGAAAATTCAGGATAAGCGGCATGAGTTCCGACTGATCTTCCTGATGATATAAGTGCCCTTGAGTTAAGCTTTTCTGCTCCTATGATACCGCCATGAAACTTGGCGCTTCTCCTAATGCTGTCTTTACGGTAAATTTCCTTTGCTGGGGCACACAAATCACGCTCTTTTGCATTAATGGCTTGGTAATGCTGATTTCCTTCCATCTCAAAAACCTCCATTTTACCTCTTCTATGTTTATCCTTTGCGCTCATGTCGTCAAATCTTAAAAAACTCTCATCTTTGCTTACAATCCTATTAGTAAACCTTTTGGATTCAGTGGACTTTGCGTAGTCTCCACAACCCCCTTCATTCCTCACAAAATTAGTATTCTTCAACTCATCCAAACTTTGTAACTCTTTACTATATATTTGTCTTTCTTTAAGCCTCCACTCACTCGTTCTCTTATCCTCCAATATCTCATCAACAATAACGTCTTCAGCACCATTGTTCTTCTTATGTAAAGCATGTCCTTGACCACTCGAATCCTCACCAGTTCTGTAAGGGGTGAATTGGGCCTTTCGGCTGTCACGACGCCCTAATTCATTCTCTACTACCTTAGAATTCGCTAAATCATTCAACGTTCTTAAGTTCTGACGATTTTCTTGCGATTCAGTTCTTCTCTGACTTGTGCTGTTGTTCTCAACAATCCCATCATGAACAACTTTACCAGCACCCTTGGTCTTCTTATACAAAACATTTCTTACAGTATTAAAATCCTCCTTTTTGCGTTCTAACCCACCTTTCTGTCGCTCAACACTTTTCTCCTTCGCTTTCTTCTCCAACATCTCTTCAACCACAGCCCATGCAGAACCACTCTTATCAGAAACACCACCCTTCAAACTGGGTGCATCTCCTCTGTCTTCTCTTGAATATCTGGCCTTCTCATGGGAAGATAAGTTTTCTTTGCTCAGTTGCTTCTTTGATTTGGACGAATTCCTCTTTTTTGTAACACTATCTGCCGTTAAGACATGCCTGCCAACTGATCTCTTCTTCAAACCATGCAAATTCGCTTGTTCAGTCGATAACCTACTCCTGTCGGTTTTAATGGACTCCAAAACTTTAACATATTTATCAAATGTGGGAATAAATTTGAACTCTTTCTCAAGAAATTCGCTGCTGGTCGAAGTGGTCTCAACCTCTCCGTCAGGCAAAGAATTAATACTTCCAATTTTCGGCCTTTTCGCATAAAAAACACATCTTTTTCTCGCCCCCGCCGAGGCCGAATGCATGCCCGGAACGGGCTTTTGAGAAATTGAAATGCCATGAATACGGGAGGAATTCAGCCTGGAATTCAAGATGGGGAAGCTGCTTGCGCCCAAGCTAGAAAAACCGAATTGAAGATATGCAACAACCATGTCGGAATTTTCAATTGAATGCTACCTTCTAGCGAAAACTCAAGTGGACGACTTAGACCATACATGACTGGAAATTGAAGCTTGACTCCAGATGGAAATTCATCAGACGAGGAACCGAGCGAGCTTTACTTGAGGAAGACGGCTATAAATAACTGCATCGACCTTTATGTCTTTGTTCCCTGATCCATTTCCTATGCCAACAAAACGGATAAACCCTACGTAGAACAAGAACTTGGTGGATATTTTCTTATTATGCCAATAAAATCTTCATCCCTTACTTTGGAAGTCCTACCAAGCACATATATAGAGTCACATATCTCATAGAGCGCGATGTCGTCTGCTAGGACTCTTTTCTGCCCTAGCCCACCTCCTTCGCGGCGCCCTGCTTGAGCCCGACTTCTGTGAAGTTATCCAACATAACTTTGTAGTATTTTTTGTATTTTGTGCTGTGTATCTTATTGAACTATTATGTATATAAAAATGTATTAAATTCTGATGTATTCTTATCAAACTCGAGTAATGCTTTATAGCATTTCATTAATTAGTTTGTAATATTGAGATTATTTAATCTATAGTATAGTGTACTTTAATTATTTATCATAACGAGAAATAATGTAGCATAAAATATAGAGAAATTTACATACATATCATTATGTACCTATTATTTTACTTATCTAACACCTCATTTATAATATCACACTTATACCACTCAAATCCCAATTTCACCTCATTTCTACCACTCTGTCTACACAGTCCATCACGACATCTTCTTCGCAAGCTAACGACGTCTTATAGTTTTTCGTTTTTAGGGCATCAACGGGTGAAGTTGAGGAGGGGGATAACGCCATTGAGGTCAAACCTCTTCACAATCCAAGATAAAAGAATGAAAACTTTGTTTCGATTTGAGATGTAGATGATAGAAGCATGTTTCGACTTTCGCTTCACGCTATTGAGGTCAGACCGCTTATGCAGAAATAGTCTTGTTTCGAGTTTAAGCATATATGTGGAGATTTTTACTTGGATTGATTTCTGTTTAGTTAAATTTTTTCCATTCACGCTATTGAGGTCGGACCGCTTATGCAGAAACAGTTCTACTTAGAGTTTAATCAGATATGTTGAGATTTTTACTTGGATTGATTTTTGTTTAGTTAATTTTTTTCCCTTCACGCCATTGAGGTCGGACCTCTTCACAATCACTTTTTTTTCTATTTTTACTTTTATTTATTTCTTATTGGACTGTGTTGTGCTGCCAAAATGTCTTCTTCTTCTTTTTTTCACGGTTTTAACTTACTCCGCTTGTTAGTATTCAGTGGAGTGTGTTGACATAATTTTTTTTTGCAGTTATAATGAGTTCTTCAAATTCATCAATTGTGAGAGCCAGACGGCAGCAATCCCAAGTATATTGTCATTGTCATCTCAAATGTGTGTTTGTTTACCTGTCACCAATGACCAAATAGTGGAAGACAATTTTATAGGTGTATTTATAATCGAAGTGATGATGATTGCCATTACTTTAAATGAGTTGATGAATAGGAAGAGTCATGCTATGTCACGCATTACGAATTTAATGCCTTCGAAAGAGAGACTTCTAAGAAGCTTGACAGGATTCTCTTGATGATTAAAGTTGTCATTGCAGTTGTTCTTATCGGCATTACAGTTCGACCTTATTTTGGCTAGTATTTTGTGGCGTTCAAGTTGAATGTATGGACCGTTTTAGAGGATGATAGATGTTATATTAGTAGTTTATTATGTATTTGTCAAAGGCTACTATTTCAAGCATTGTTGTGACTTGAGCTAGCTTTTTGTATTAGTATTTTGTATCTTCAATGTTTTTTCTGGAATACAACAACAACAACATCAAGCCTTTATCCCACTACGTGGGGTCGGCTAGATGAATCCTTTTTCTCCATTATGTCATATTAAAAATCAAATTCTCGTTTAAATCTAATAAAGAAAGGTCATTCCTAATATTTTCTAACCAAGTCTTTTTAGGTCTACCCCTACCTTTCTTAACATAAGTCAAATCTAATACCTCTACTCTCCTAACCGGGTCATCGGAAGACCGCCGTTTTATGTGACCAAACCATCTAAGGCGACTCTCTCTAATCTTATCTTCTACTGGAACTACTCCAACCTTTTCACGTATATGCTCATTTCGTATCCTATCTCTAAGGGTAAAGCCACTCATCCACCTGAGCATCCTCATCTCTGCCACACTTAACTTAGTATTATGCTTCTCTTTTAATGGCCAACATTCGGCACCATAAAGCATTGCAGGCCTCATTGCAGTCCTCACTTCTGGAATGAAAGAAGTAATTGTTTTGGTGCATCTTCAATATTGTTTGAGAATAATCGCATTGAATCACACATGCCGAGTAAGAATACTGAATTCTCCATAGTCAGTTTAAGCAAAACCATTCAGTTATGTTTAACGTTAACTATACACATTAATAATGTTTTCAGACAAACAACAGCAATTATTCATCCATCCACAAATGCTTTCTCATACAGTTTTCTTCTAAAGTTCAGAAGGTTCAAATTTCTTCTAAAGTTCATAAGGTTCCGGCTAAAGTTCATAAGGTTCCAAGTTGTCTGAATGTCACATAAATTTCAGGCTTGTAGCTATAAGATTGCGATATTGGAGCAATAAAAGAGCAACAGCAGTAGCAAGTGTGATACCAATACACAGCAATAGCAAGTGTGATGTGGTCGAACTGCAGATGTTCACATAACCGAAATATAACAGCTGCAAATGTAACCTATTTGATATTGAAAGCAAGGACAAAAATGTTTACATGGAACTTCAATACACAAATTCAGAATGCTTTATCAGTTAATATCGAAGACCAGAACCATCTAACTCAAAACATGTGTCCCATAAAAAAGTCATATAAAAAAAAGAACTCAAAATATTCCTGAACATTCAATTACTTAAAAACCTTCAAGATACGAATACTCGTACTCATCTCCCAACTCCACTACAGTCCATCTACTTTGCAGCATTGGACGCTTTGATTTCCTTACTTGTGTTATAATTGTGTCCTCGATGTTCTTTTGTAATGGGTTCTTACATTTACTTTGATGATGAACCCAAAGATTACACATGTTGCATTTATGCACCTTCCTATCCTTTTCCAAAAAACTTGGCAATCTTCTTCTTTTTGGTCTTCCTTTATGTCTTGGTGTATTTGGCACTCCAATCTCAACCGTATCGTGAACCACTTGCCATTGATCCTTCCCAGGTAACATGCCAATTGCTCCATCGTACGCCATCTTGTATCTAAAGAATTTGAAATTAGTGTAGCAAGTGTGATGTGGAAATTGAAACGAAATAGTTCAAATGTTAGAGTTACCGATAAACATAGTAGTAATCATGAATGTATGTATACCCTAGTTGATGCTCCTTCATCCCAATGAAAGCAATGGCATGAATGCAAGGAAGTCCTGTTAATTGTAAGAAACTGGCTTCCTGACCCTTGTAAGGTAATGAGATAAGGTACACAGATAGTTGGATATAGTACACTTAATTCAGCAAGCTTGTCATTGTACTATGTGGTTGTGTACGCATTAGATGCTACCCAAACCAAACCTTGCAGTTTATATCCATCTTTACAATGAAAACTTTTTTTCATATTCTATGCTCACAAATGACAAATACAAATTATATCCTCAGCTCCAGGGTATACTTATTTAATGGCCTCGCCCAAGCCCTTCTCCATATCTAAAATGAATGCAAGAGGTTCTATGTGTTGTATTCCTTAGGTGATGTTCCATATATGTAATAATACATATTATATGGATGTCCTTTGAGCCAAGGACATATTCTAGCAATCTCTCATCTAAGTGCAAAAATAGTGAGTTGTCCTTTCTCAATTTTCACAGTCCTTTGTTTGACACCATCATACCTCTTTCTATATTGGTCATTGGTATGAACCTAGATTCCTCCATACTTAAATACAACAAAAATATATTCTTTCTTCTATCCATATAGATTATTTCCAATATTGTCACCATAAGCCTGCAGCGTCAATGATAAAAATGTTATTTAAAATTTTATAAAGTGTTTTAAATCAATCATTTAATATTCATGAAATAGGTCGTCTTGGAACACATCAATAACTGCTTCGAGTAAATGCACAATTTCCTTCAAATATCTATTTCAAATAATCTCATTCGTTTTTGGTAAACAACATACAATTACTTATTAAAGGCATGGAAGTAAAGAAATAAGGGTCATGCATGATCTCTTTCAAATATTATAATCAACTTCAATTGCTCACTCTACTTTCTATTGTTCCTACAATGAGAAATTAGCATGGCTTACCAACAAGAAAAAAAAAAAGCTTCTTTTACTGCTATCTAAAACAAATTTTTTTAGAATGATAACAGGCACGTTCTCATTGAATGGATGGAATACCGAATCTGCCAATGAAGAATTCAGTATTCTTATTGCTTAACAATATGAATTAATTAGATTCAGTATTCTAAACTAAAACAAACGAGCGTGACTTACTCCATTGGCAACCTTGATAGCACGGATACTTTCATCTACCTTATCATTCGGTAATCTTACTGCTAAACGAACATGGCTAACCTACAAAACGAGGAACGCCGGAAGCATAACGCGGTAAAAACAAACTTGGGAAGCATAACACCGGAAGCATAACCAGGCGAAGGTCGGAGGGAAGCAATTCGCCTGGCGACAAGCTAGTTTTCCAAACGTCGTGAGAAGCAGAATGTGGGGAGAAGCAGAACGCGGGGAACCTAGGACGGAAGCAAGTTCACGACACTTTTGGCGCGAACAGGGGATTTCGACGGGAAGAAGACGTAGTGACGGTGAAAGAGGGATTTGAGTGGTATAAGTGTAATATTAATAAATGAGATGTTAGATATATAAAATGATAAGTATATATCTAAATTTCTCTAAAATATAATTAATCAATAACATAACACATTATTATATTTCTCCAAGACTTAATGTATTATTTAATTATATTAATATAAGTATCAATAAAATTTAACTATTTTACTTTGATATATCATTATAAACTCAAAAGGCAACACTTTACATCATATATGATTACATCAAATAGTGTCTTTTTTTTTGTGATAGCAACTATCACAACCCAACTGGATAAGATCCACAGGAGGATCGGTCATATTGTGTTAGCTTGCAACAAACCAGCCCAAGATCCAAGTTTTGAGGAACTTATCAAATTTTCTTACTTCAATTAAACCTAAAACAAACAACAAACCCCAAAGCTACTAATAACTACCAATATACTGAAAATAACTCATCCATAAAATTTATTTTCATTTCTCATTAAATGAATATACAACAATTACACTACAGTGTATGACTACATATAGAACTACAAAATTATAAAAAAAATAAAAAATAACCATGACTATACAAAAAAAAAGTATCTATACATACTTAGACATATCAGATCCTAACTCAATTATTCGACAGACTATTTCCATTTTCGAGACCTTAAAATATAATACAAATAAACTATTAGCCAACACATCTTGGCATGTCTCACTTACCAATATAAATTTTCAAATTATTTTTTGAATTTAAGAACAATTGATATATGCAATTAATGTAATAAACCAGATATCAAAATAGTGCTTTCAGTTATCAAAAATATAAATAGCAATGCTAGGAAAGTAAATAAACAAGTACTTCATATATCATAGTAGAAAAAAACAAATTTCTCTCAGACCCTTATACCGCCCATCAGAACATAATGCTAAGAATTATGATCCTTATGACTCTCGTGCAGGCAAATCAAAAAATAGACTTTATGAATCTCAATGACTAATACCAGAACGAAATATGCATATAGTACTAGAACATGCGTTCAACACGAGAACATAGTGTGCATACAATATCATAATAGAACTTCATGTACCTTTAGCACTAGAACAAAATATCCCCTATACACACTAGATCTCTTCAGAATAACAAATTTAAAGCATATAATCCATTGCAATGCATTAAAATAAATATAAATAAATACAATTTAGAATTAACAACATGATTTAACAATAGGTGCCAGAATATATTACTAAGCAGAAATGCACTGTTTCAAAATATAACCAAATTATAAGAGATTGTTTAGGGCATTATTTTGAAGCTTTTATCATAATACACATTATTTTTAAAACAATAAAAATTTTTCTAATTTGCCAAAACCCCACATTTTCCATTTACATATTGAAAATTTTCCATAAAATACCTAATACTCATAACTGTCGTATCGGTAACATATAGAAAAGTTACGTGATGAGAGTTTTGCAGATATAAAGTTATCTTAGTTTTTTATCTAATGGAATTATAAATCAAATCATTTTTTTTTTAAATTCCTTAAAAAATGAGATAGGAAAAAGTAACATACCTCGAACTGGGATGATTTCAAAACTTGGTTGTTAGCTGAAAACATGTTGAAGTGGCCTAAAACTAGCTTTCTCTCTATATAAATCCTCCTCCTCCTCCTCCTCTAGAGTCGACTACCTTAATGGTTGTAATGAATTAGTTTTGGAGGAAAAAGAAAAATTTAATATAAACATTTGGTCTAGTGCTGTGGTGCCTAATTACGTGTGTTATAGTGGTCCCTCTAGAGCCTATAGTGCTGCTACGCCGCCCTATCATCACAACATTAAATTAAATGGGAAAAATATAAATAGGTTAGCACCGCGGTGTCGCCTGCCCTAGCGTCGTGGTGCCCTACAAAAAAATTTATAGATTCTCAAAACATGCAATTAGATCTCATAGGACCAGCTTCATAACACATTTAGGCTTTCACTTGTATACAAAACATTCTCAAGCACACGCATAAGACTTCAACGTAGAAATTCAATGGATAATTATCTCGAATCTATTCATGTCAGATTAGGTAGAATTGTATAATGATCTATAGATGTTATATATATATATATATATATATATATATATATATATATATATATATATATATATATATATATATATATATGCACTACAGGAAAGCTGCAGATTTTTGTAGTAGACTTTACAACAGATTATTTTTTGTCGAAAAATATGACATCGGATTTGCGATCAATTTTTTTTTTTGCGAAGGATTTGCGGCGGAATAAGCAGCTTGTCAAGTGCGTGCAACAGTCATATGGGAGCGGGCGGGCAGTCAGGCTCAGGCAGCCGGTTAACCGGGCTCAGGTAGGAGCGGGCAGCCGATCAGGCTCCAGCAACGGGCAGCCGGTCATGTTCTAATTTATGGGATTTTTTTTATTTATCTCCAAATCCACCACAAAATATTTGTCGTGAATTTTTTTACGTCAGAAATTATTTTGCGACAGGGTTTTTTATGATGGAAAAATAAAAATCACCACAAATCGGATTTTCCTTATTTTGCCATAGATTTTTCCCTTCAAAAAATGTGGTTTTCCTATAGTGATGGATGAATAATTTTATGATAGAAGTTAGAGAAATCTTAAATTCTTAATGCATCACGATTGTCCTCATATGATTGTTTGTGGTCTGTTTAGTCATTCTCCTTGTGCATAAGGGACCGTATACTACAAATTTAAGTACAAATCTTGATGTTAATGCCATGATTTTGACTTGTTAATGACATTGCATATTGGCCTTATTAGTGATGACATGTAATATTGTGATTAAAAAAAATGTATCAATATTGTGATGATAGTTGACAATGAAGTCATCATGTATCATCTTTTATGTATATGATATGCATCAGCTTCATAGACGATGATATCAATCACTGTTATTAGTGATGACAGGTGACAAAGTTGATGAACAAGGACATCAAAATTTGTGTTGATGATATTTATCAACTTTATAGACAATGGTGTGTAATGACATGATTGACTATGATTGAGAGCTGATCTTGACTATGTGCGTCAACCTTATAGAGTTATAGGTGATATTCTATGTTGATATTGCTAGTGACGTTGAGAGATGAAATCAACTTGCATTGTGAAAAATATAAATAGGTCAAGTGTTGTGGTGCCTAATTGAGGGAAATGCAAAGAGAGTAGGAGAGGTAGACGAAACAGAGAATAATGAGAAGGAAAGAAATTAATCCATTGCATATCACGGTTACAGTAGTAAACATTTATAGATACATGGAGATGGCAGAATAGTAAATACATTGGTCCTAAATACAAAGTAGCCGTTATGTTGCTAATATCCTCCCTCAAATTAAGCATTCGGTTTCCGAATGGTTAATTTGTTGCGAAGTTCTTGGAAGCGAGTGGTCGAGAACGGCTTGGTCAAGATGTCTGCTATTTGATTCTGAGAAGAGATGTGCGATAGCTGGAGGTTGCCAGAGTTTATTTGCTGTCGGATGAAGTGATGGTCAATCTTGATATGCTTTGTCCGTGCATGAAACACCGGATTTTTGGCTATGGCCATTGCCGAGGTATTGTCGCAATGGATAGTGGTCGGGGAAGGTTGTGGAATATCCAGCTCGGCCGTTAGTCGACGAAGCCAAATTACTTCAGATGCAGCAGCAAAGAGGGATCTATACTCTGCCTCAGTAGACGACTTCGCGACTGTGGCTTGCTTCCGAACTATCCACGAGATCAGATTTGAGCCTAAGAACGTGCAAAAACCCGATATGGACTTCCGATCAGTGGTGTCGGAAGCCCAGTCCGAGTAGGATCACAGCTCAAGAGATCCTGCTGTGAGAGGCAGTCCGAAGCTTAACGTGCCCTTGATGTATCTCAGGATGCGTGTGAGAGCCTTGTAATCTTGTACAGTCGGTGATTGCATATGTTGGCAAATGCGGTTGGTTGCAAAAGCGATGTCCGGTCTGGTGATTGACAGGTATTGTAATGAACCCGCGAGACAGCGATAAAGGGAGGGATCTGTGAACGGTGGATGGTTCGGTTCTTGATTTTTCTGCGTGGGAGTGACCGGCGTGGGAGCTGCTTTGCAATCCTTATATCCTGCATCATTAAGCAATTTAGTAGCATAATGTTCTTGTGATAGAAAGAAACCAGTAGAGGAGCGAGTCACCTGAATTCCGAGAAAGAGGGAAATGGGACCTAGCTGTTTGAGTGCAAACTGGTTGCTGAGTTGTTGAAGCAGCCGTTTAATCATGTGTTCGTTATTGCCTGTCACGAGAAAGTCATCTACATAAATTAGTATGTGGATATAAACGTTGTTTTTGTTGAAAAGTAATAGAGAAGGATCAGAAGACTAAACCCGAAGCCTTGTAGTTGAAGAAATCTGGTGAGTTTCTGAAACCATTGCCGCGGCGCTTGTTCGAGTCCGTAGAGAGACTTGTGTAGCTTGCAAACGGCCTGTGGTTGAGTTTGATCAATGAATCCAGGTGGTTGTTTCATGTAGATGTCGTCGGTCAAATCGCCGTGCAGGAAGGCATTGGAGATATCGAGCTGGTAGATTGGCCATTGTCGGTTGAGAGCCAGAGTGAGGAGGAGTCGGATTGTCGGCATCTTTGCGACGGGGCTAAATGTCTCGTCGTAGTTGATGCCGTGCTGCTGATCGTATCCGAGCGCTACAAGGCGGGCTTTATGACGTTCAATCTGACCGTTGGGAAGAGTTTTGACCTTGTATGTCCATTTACAACCTAGTATGGGTTTGTCGGAGGGAGGGGGAACGAGTGACCAGGTCGCTTGTTGTTGAAGGGCATCGAATTCGGCTTTCATTGCGGACCGCCAGTGAGGAGTTTTTAGAGCTTGGATGTAGGAGGTCGGAGTGTCGGTCGGCGTGAGTTGAGCGAGGAGATTAAAGACGGGTTTTGGTTTAGTAATTCCGGATTTTAGGCGAGTTTGCATTGGGTGAGTTGTAATGGCTGGATGGTTGGTGTGATTGTTTTGAGTGTTGACCAAGGGTGCTGGAGATGAGGGTTGTGAAAGCGGGATAGCTTGAGTGAGAGCTGGATGGTTTGGTGGAGATTGAGTTGGATGTGCCACTGACGGAAGAGAATTGGAGTTAGGATAGGTGGGCGTGAGGAAAAGAGGAGGTAGATTGGCGCTGGGTGAGGTAGTGGTCGTGGGAGGTGTTGAAGCAGACTGTTTAAGTGGAAAGTGTTGTTCAAAGAATTGAACGTGCCGGGAGATATATGTGCGACCGTTAGTGAGGTTGTGACAAAGATATCCTTTGTGTTGATTGGAGTAACCAATGAAAATGCAGGGAAGTGATCGTGGGGAAAGTTTGTCGGCGGAGTAAGGCTTCAACCAAGGGTAACACATACAGCCGAAGGTGCGGAGATGATCGTAGAGCGGCGGGTGCTTGTAGAGAAGTTGGTACGAGATCTTATTCGAGATGGATTTGGAAGGTAGGCGGTTGATGAGATAGTGGGCGGTGGAAAGAGCCGAAGTCCAGAATTTTGAGGATAAATCGGACTCAAGTAGCAGAGCACGAGTGAGGTCGAGCAGATGGCGGTGCTTTCGCTCAGCCAGCCCATTTTGCTCAGGGGTGTGAGGACACGATAATTGATGAAGAATGTCGTTTGCTTGTAGGTAAGAGCGGAAGGCATGACTGTTGTACTCGCCGCCGCCATCAGAGCGGAGAGTTTTTGGTGTGGTATTGAATTGAGTCTTGATGAGATTGCAAATTTTTTTTAAGGTATTTAGAGATTCATTTTTATTGTGTAAAAGATATAACCAGGAGTATCTGGTGTAATCATCTATGTAAATTATATAGTAACGGAGACTGTCAATTGAATTGTGTGGTGTCGGACCCCAGACGTCGGTGTGAATGAGGTCAAAGGGAGCTTGAGAAACAGAAATGTGTTTATTGAACATAAATTTGTGGCTCTTGGCCTGATTACAAGAGTTACAAATAAAAGAATTTGGTACAGTGGTAATAGCCGGATTGTCGCGAGCTAGAAGGATGAGTTTCTCTTTGCTGGGGTGACCAAGGCGGGAATGCCAGACGTGTGCGGAAGAGACAGTCGCCGTGAGAGCCTTATTCGTGTTGTCCGTTGGGATGCTAATATGGTACAATCCGTTCCGAAGGTGTCCATGAAGCAACGGACGATGGTCCCGGAGATCCTTGATCATAAAACCGTTAGAATCAAAAGAGATTGAAACAAAGTTATCTGTGGTAAGTTTTGATACCGACAACAAGTTATGCGTGAGAGAGGGAACGTGTAAGAGATTATTAAGATGTAACTTACGGGACGTGTCGGGTAGGGGAAGGATGCCTTGACCGGCATTGTTGATTGGAATGGAGTTACCGTTCGCCGTCGAAACAGTGTCAGCACCTTGATAGGGCGTCGGGTAGTGCAGCTGGTTTGCGTCCGGTGTAAGGTGGGTAGAAGCGCCGGAATCAAGAATCCAGTCGTGGCTAACGGGGGCAGTGGGATTCGCAAAGAGAGCTCGCGGAGGCCTGGTGTCTGTTGGCGCATATTTGGGATTATTGCGGTGCCAGCAGTTGCGCGCGATGTGGCCAATTTTGCCACATATTTGGCAGAGAGGTCTGGTGGCGGCTTGCTGGTTGGACGGATAGGTGGTCGACGGTTGAGATGGAGGTTGAGTTTTTGGTTTGTTGAAGCGGCGGTTGCTGCCATTACGAGTTATGGAAGAGTTAACCGAGGCAGCATAAAGAGCATTGATGTTACCGGTAGTGCTGGACTGTTCTTGAAGATTTTCTTGCTGTAGATGGATCTCTTCGTTGCAGAGGAGCGCATAGAACGTGTCAAGATCGATGGGTAGAAGTGAGTTGCGGATGGTGGATTTGAATGAGTTGTATATGGGCGGTAACCCGTTGAGGATGTGTAGCATGACATCTTCCGGCTCTATCTTGGATCCGGAGGCGGAGATGTTGTCTACTATCGTCTTGATGCGGGTTAGATACTGCTGAACCGAAAGATCCTTCATTTGTGTGCGATATAGTTCGTTCTTGAGCTGGATCACACGGGATCTGCTTGTCGGTTGGAGACGTTTCTCAAGAACAGTCCACGCTTCTTGAACGGTAGAAGAGGTGATGATATACGGTAGAATGGATTGCGATACCGTGCAAAAAAGGGCGGAGAGGAGGTTGCTGCCGACGATGAGCCATTGGGCGTAATCTGCAGAATTTTCGTCCGGCGGAGCTTGAACCGTGCCAAGGAGGTGTCCGGCGAAGCCATTGGCCGTGAATTGCTTGAGCAGCTGAACACTCCAAAGGTGATAATTATCGGAAGTAAGGGGGTGAGGTGCAAGATTCTTGATGTTGGAGACAAGAAACTTGAGGTTGGGGGGAATGCTAGGTGTCACGCCAGAGGGCATGGAGGAGGTGGTGTTTGAAGAGTCCATGGGTTCTTGATCAACCCTTTCGGCTCTTGATACCATGAGGGAAATGCAGAGAGAGTAGGAGAGGTAGACGAAACAGAGAATAATGAGAAGGAAAGAAATTAATCCATTGCATATCACGGTTACAGTAGTAAACATTTATAGATACATGGAGATGGTAGAATAGTAAATACATTGGTCCTAAATACAAAGTAGCCATTATGTTGCTAATACTAATTACGCGTGTTATAGTGGTCCCTCTAGGAGCCTATAGTGCTGCTATGCCACCCTAGCATCACAACATTAAATTAAATTGGGAAGAATATAAATAGGTCAGCACCGCAGTGTCGCCTGCCCTAACGTCGTGGTGCCCTGAGGAAAAAATTCTAGATTCTCATAACATGCAAATAGATCCCCTATGACTAGCTTCAAAACACATTTAGGCTTTCACATGTATACAAAACATTCTCAAACACATGCATAAGTGTTCAATGTAGAAATTCAATGGATAATTATCTCGAATCAATTCAGGTCAGATTAGGTAGAATTGTATAATGTATATATATATGCACTACAAGAAAGCTACGTATTTGTGGTAGACTTTACAACAGATTATTTTTTGTCAAAAAATATGTTAACGGATTTGAGATCATTTTTTTTTTTGAATAATTTGCTGCGGAATTTTCACTGCAAATTTTGCAACGGAATTTACCGTTGCAAGTTGAGTTGTAATATAAAAAAAAAAACCTTATGTTATATTTTTTGTCTTCATGATCAAGTGGAGAAGGGGGTTGGTTTGCAAGAGGAGCATGTTCAAATCTCGGGAAGGTCATGTGGCGTGGGCAGTCCCGTCAAGCAGCTGGTCAGGTTCGTGCAACAATCATATGGGAGCTGGCGGGTAGTCAGGCTCAGGCACCCAGTCAAGCAGGCTCAAGTAGGAGCGGGCAGCCGATCAAGCTCAAGCAGCGGGCAGTCGGCTAGGTTTTAATTTCTATTTTTTTTTTAATTTCTCTCCAAATCCATCACAAAAATATTTGCCATGGATTTTTTTACGTCATAAATTATTTTGCGGCAGGGTTTTTTACGATGGAAAAAAATCAACACAAATCGGATTTTCCTTATTTTTCCATAGATTTTTCCAGTAAAAAAGGTGGTTTTCCTATAGTGATGGATGAATAATTTTATGATAGAAGTTAGAGAAAGCTTAATGCATCACAATTGTCCTCATATGATTGTTTGTGGTATGCTTAGTCATTCTCCTTTGTGCATAAGGGACCATATACTACAAATTTAAGTACAAATCTTGATGTTAATGCCATGATTTAGACTTGTTAATGACATATTGCATATTGGCCTTATTAGTGATGACATGTATCAATATTGTGATGATAGTGGACGATGAAGTCATCATGTGTCATCTTTTATGTATATGATATGCATCAGCTTCATAGACGAGGATATAAATCGTTGTTATTAGTGACGAAAGGTGACAAAGCTTATGAACAAGGACATCAAATTTTGGGCTGATGATATTTATCAACTTTATAGACAATTGTGTGTATAGACATGATTGGCTATGATTGAGAACTGGTCTTGACTATGTGCGTCAACCTTATAAGTGATATTCTATGTTGATATTGCTAGTGACATTGAGTGATGAAATCAACTTGCATCGATGTTGCTGGAGATGATGTTGGTGGTTGTCACCATATGTTGATGACGTGAATTGACCTTATAAGCTATGATCCATGTCAATGTTGTTGATGGGGTAGGTGATGACAACGGCATCAATATTTTGGTCTAAGACGTGTGTGTTGACAACATGCATGAGTCTTTTAAGTGATGACTTGTGTTAATGTTGTGGGCAATGGTGGGGTGTAAGTTAACAAATGCATGTAGTTGCATACTATAGTTAGAAAAACTATCGTTAGATGATGATGTTTAAGTGATTATAGTTAGATCATAGTGGTTGGATGATGATTGTTAGATAAAATAAGTCTGGTTACAGTGGTCAGCTGATGGTGGTTGACAGACAATGATTAGATGATGAAAGTTGTTGGTTGTGATCATCTGTGTTGAACATTAGGTGGAACTCTAATGTTCTTCAGATCTCTAACTGCTCTCTAATTTCAAATCAAGTTTTTGAGCTTAAGCCCTTTCATGCATAGAAAATGGGTTTTTTTGTATTTTTTAGGAGTGTTATATTGATAATTTTAACCAAAATCTCAAACACTATTCTCTTAGAATTTAAGCTCCTTAATACCTTAGAATTGAACGATCATAGGCTTGTTGGATTTCTCTCATTATAATCACTCATTTTGATTGTAAACCCTTGAGATTCAAAGATTATTTAATCCTTCAATTATAGTTATGAAATTTCTAACTATATTTCAAGTGTTATATTTGAGTTTCTTTGGAGTTGGATTTCATCACTTTTTATATTTGGGTTTATCTCATTGAAATATTTAGTTAACTTGTAAATTTATTGAAGTAATACTTCACATGTTCTTGAATTTAATTCTTAAATTTTAAATTGAAAGAATGTATAAAGATTTGTATGAAATTAAGCTTAATAATGATTAGAAATATTAACTAAATAAATTTTTTAATTAAAATAAATTTCCCAACTTAACTGTCAATAGATCAAACTCACCAATTATGTTAAAAAGTTAAACTTAAAAATTTAATTATCTGTCAACTAGCTTAATTAATAAAAATATAAAATTTATTGCCAAAATTTCGATATCAAATTTATTTAATATTTATTCATTAACATTCAAGAAAAAGGAACTAAAAAAATAAAATAAAATAATTATAGGTATAAAAATGTTTTGTCTTGTTCGCCATTGCTCACTGGAAAACCTGCAGCTGTAATAAGAATTTCCAGAACTAGTGATTGTTATTGCTCTGCATTTCTGTGAGTGATGGTGGATGCCTCCATCACTGAGTCGGTAATCTCAAGCGTTGCCCGGTCGCTGTCCGTCGCCCCCTCGTCGTTATCAGACCCCGCTTCATGGCATATTCTCTCTTCACGAGAACGCTTGTAGGGTTAAAATCGATTCGATCTTCGCCTTGCTTTCTCAAAGAGTCGAGATATTTCACTTCGTTTTTAAGGGTATCGTCGCCCATGATTCTTAAAAGGATTTGTTCGATAGATAATTTTTTTATCGGTTTTGTTGATTTTGTTATTTTTATTTTCTACATGTTTGTAATTGATGAGGAGATTGTTGGTTGTCTCGCTTCCTTTAGCAGAGTTTACTGAGCTGTTCTGTTTGCAGGATTGTACAGGGAACAAAGAGTGTTTAGGGTTTTTTTTTTTGAGTGAGCGTTATCACTGTTGAGTTTAATTTAATATAAAGATGCTGTAAATCTTAATTCATTTATAGATTGCACTCGACTTTCATCCCTGTTATCTAGATTGATATTAGGTTATTAGAAAAGGGATTTGGATTTGGCCGTATTGCATTCATCTATTGTTTCTAATCAGACACGTAACCCGCAATTCTAATTCCTTATGAACATGTATGAATTGCAAATTTCTTTGAAGAGCTTTGTTTTTTGGGATTACCTTCTACATTTTAAGGATGTTAGTACTAATACATGAATGGAACCTGTAAGATTCGATTTTGTATGCAGGGTAGAGCATCATTTGCTCGTGTGACTTATCCATCCTTGGTTTCTTCTACTAATTTTATCCATTGCTCGGCAAGTAGATCACCTGGTGCGAAAGTCTCGAAGTCATTTCATTCAATGGCCCATGATGAATCCATTGTTTCTCCAGATTGGCTGCAATCTAATCTGAGGAACCCTGATGTCAAGGTCTGTGATATCAGTTTGAGTTTGTTTTATTTATAATTGAAATTTTTGGTTTAGAACTGTTTGCAATTTATGGATTCTTTTTAAATCTCTTTATATTTTAGCAATCTGATACTAAAATATATAATAAATAAATCTTGTGCTTTTATTCAAATGCCCATTATGAATTTTTCCTTATGATTTATTCCTAATTAATCTTTCTTTTTCTGGTTGCAATAGAGGGATGGATGGAAGAAATAAAATTTTACACATGATATACATCCTGACTTATTTCCCTTTTTTTGGTGTTGTATTTTATAATTAGGTATTGGACGCTTCTTGGTACATGCCAGATGAAAAGCGCAATCCCTTTCAAGAGTATCAGGTTCAATTATTTAGCTATGCTTTTATCCTTTTGCTGCTTTAGGATTCAGTTTGCTAATTTTGTTTCATAAACTCATCTCTTTTCCTCCTTTTTGAGAAATTGAAAAGTAATTCTTGATCAATAAGACAATAACTTATATCAGGAGGATTTTATAGACTATAATTGATTTTATAGACTATAATTGACAGAACCTTCCATTTTTAGAAGAAATAATATCTAATATTTTTCCAATTTATGCTCACTTCGCCTAGAAAAAAATATAACTTTTCAGCGGCATGCATCAATTTAGTTTGGTAACTTTCAAGTTGTCAATTTACCGCATGAACATATCTAATTCTTCATTTAAAATATTTTGCAAGAATTGATTGGTACTAGAACAAAATAGTGTCTTTTAATTCATTTACTTAATAGTTTAATATGTTTGCTTTTTGTGCAACATATCATGCACAAAATATGGTGTTGGTGATGAATACATATCTAAATGTTGCAAGGGATTATTTGGTTGCTTGAAGTTAGAAAACAAGCATTTAAAAATGATGATTTACTTGACTCCATTTGATTGGATGCAATTTGATGACAATATTGGTTTTGAACTCTATAAGAAGTTTGACAACTTGTAATATACAAAGATTTGATTGTTATGCACGAATGAGTGAAAATCAAATAACTACTTTCAAAAACATATTTTCTTTTTAGAAGTAACTTACCTAACATAATTCACTGATTTCTTATTTAGTCGTGCTTGCTTATCAATAGATATGTGACTGAACTTTTATAATTTAGTAGTTATGACTTTATTGAATTCTATCACGTTTATTAAAGAATATATTTTGATGCATGGGTAAATTGCGTGATTCAAAATTATTGGTGCGATATGTTTACTGTAGTGAGGCCAAGCTTGCAAAATTTGGAACTATTTATTGTAATGATCTGTATAAACTATTTCTTATTTTCCCCTTAAATAATATGTTTACTACCATTATAATCTGCGATGAAAAATTTCTATCAATGGCAAGTACAAATTCACTAATGTCTATCTTTTTTATCTTACCTCAATAGTTGAAATGTATCTTGTTTATCTTTTATTCAGGTTGCTCATATTCCCGGTGCTTTATTTTTTGATGTTGATCGGATCTCTGACCGCAAATCAGTTGTAATTTTATTCCTCTTTACCCTTTAATTTTGAACTCCTAAGGAATTTCATATATATATATATATATATATATATATATATATATATATATATATATATACATATTCAGTTTTTACATTAATTTCTTTGTTTATGTGATTTGTTGTGATTCTTGATGTATATAGGTTCAATCTTTGCTACTTGAAGTCATCATTGTCATCACCATTATTAATTTATCCCAACTATTTGAGCCAACTTAAATTGAATAATAATCAACCTATTACAAACTTTATCCACCTCAATAATTTTATTTTTCAATGCTCTATCCACTTTATGCCTAAACCATTCTTATTACTTATTATTAATCTTTCTAACGTAGAAAAACTTATAATATTCCCTAGTGTATTCGAATTTTCCCCTTTTTTAATTTTTTTTCGTACAATATTTCTTATTTCAATTATTGTGCCTGCCAATTCATTTATTTTCCCATTCAAAATCTTCAAATTTTATGTGACAAATCTAATGTTAGGCATCTTTTAACTTTGTTTTTTTTTTGTTTTGCTTAGCTTTTTAAAAACAACTTTGGTTTATCTAGATTATATCCTTAGAAACTTATTATTTTGAATGTGCACATTTTCTACAACTCCATAAGTATATGGGCTGAGTTTTTAAGGAGCTAACATTTCTAGGTGAGAATGATTAAGTTTAATTTATATAAGACAACAAAAGAATAACGTCATTATAGTTGCACTAAACAAAATCTTAGTTTTGTACCTTGGCAACCATTTCTCTTTTTTTTATGACAATTAGGTACAAATATCACTTATGGCCAATTTTTTCCTATTTTCATTAAGCTTGAGCAAAATTTTGGCGTATCACTTATGCGTGCCTTCAATGGCCATACCTTGCTTATTATGTTGACTTTGTTGCATAAGGTCTTCAACCATTTAAATCCATGCCAGTTTCTTAGTTAAACCATAGCTAGCTAGCTTGGAGGTGTGCTTAGGATTACTGCAAAAATTGATAGTTGTAAAGTTTTCCTAAAAACATTATGATGCAATTTTATTTGACAATGTATTCTTGAACCATGCGGCTACTTGGTCTCTTTGTGTAGCTAGAACCTATTTTGTGTTACCTTTTGGGATTTTTCAGATAAAGGTTGCAACTAGGGTGGACTCCGGGTGGGCAATGGGATATTTTTGCAGTATATTGTTCCTATAGAGAATTGAGTCCAACATGGTTTTCATGACTCTTTGTTGATTAAGTCATCTATATCTAGTGACTGTATCGTTTCACACAACAAGAAAAAGAAAAAGAAAAAGATGCAACATGGGTCCCGCTCCCTTTAATTTAATATATGTATAGACAAATTTTATTTTCTTTGAAAGCTAAGGAAAGTTGAAATAGAATCTAACTCGCCTTCAACGTTAACAGATCTACAATACATACATGCAAGCAGACAAAAAGCAGAAGACAAATGCTTGCGCAAACAATCGAAAAAATATTTTAAAATTTCATATGCATCAAAATGTAATTTTTAGATTTAAGCACGCCACCTCAAGAAGCGTGTCTTTGCCTTGAGAAATATGCCACCACCTTGATGAGTATTGTCTTAAGAAGCAAATTTGATGTAGAACGAAGGTAGCTTTGCTAGGGAGAGGAAACTCCTCTCCAAAATCTGAAGGAAATATTGATTTCTTTGCCCAAAACCTGAGAAGGATTTCAGGTTTCTCTCTTGAAAGAATCGGGCTTGAGAAAGAAGAGGTGAGTTTTAGAACTTAAGTGAGGAGTTGATGGTGAAGAGGGACGGTGGGTAGAGAAGCAACCCAAGATGGGCCCTTGAAGGTTCGGCCAACAGCAGGTTGGCTCTCCAATTTTTCCCAAAGAGGAGCACTGTCCCGTGGACAGAATTGTGGGAAAACCCAATAAAAGGTGGCGGTAAGTTAGGAGGAAATCAGGGAATTATTTCCTAATCCCTGAGCCCAGATTTTGGAAATTAATTGGAGACTTGGGCTTGACGATTTTCGGCTACTATGAGGTAGGAATTTTGAATTTATTCCACAGGAGGAGATTAAGTAAATCGATTGAAGGAATTACGGGAGAGACAAATTTCGGCTGAAGTAGTATTTGAGGAGATTAGGATTTTGAATTATTTCCTAAAGCTTTGATGGAAGATTTAGGAATTAATTCAAATTAAAATCTCATGGGAGAGAGAATAATTCAAATCCTGAAATTAATTTCAGGATTTGAACGAAAATGGGGGGGAAATTAATTTGAAAATTGATTTGAAATTAAGAGGCCATTAATGCCTTAATTGAGGAATTGATGGGAGGAACACCAATTAGGAAAGATTTCAAATTTGAAATTTGAAATCCAAATTGTCATGGATTTTCCCTCTCGATTTTGGTGACCCAAATTAGGAAAGGGGAAGGGGAGATTCACGGGTGGATGGGGGAGGTGGCCGGCGGGTGAGGGAATTGGCCGGGGGCTTGGAGTGGACGGATGGGGGTCGAATGGGGTGAGATCCGGCGGCAAGGGTGGAGGATGAAGACGATGGAAAAACAATTAAAGAAAAGATAAAAAACGAAAGAAAGAAGATCGAAGAAAAAAAAACGAAAAAGAGAAAATAAAACCGCGAGCCTTGGACTCTTCCGAAGACTGACGGGTGATGCATTTGCCCTTCTCCAAGGGACTTCATGTCACGAGCCCGGACCCATCCTGCGGCTGGTGACAACTTCAATTCCTCTCATAGGAATCTCACTAACGCTCTCTCACTCAAGAAGAAGACAAGTGTGGAAAACATAAAATTTTTCATATCAAATTCATCATTCTATTACAATAGCTAAAGGCCCTATATATAGGCCACAACATGAGAAAATAAAAATTACAAAATTGCCCCTTGGGCCACAACACTCAAATAAATTAACCTAGGGGTAAAATAGGAAATAACATAAAATAGAAACTAAAATGCAGAAAATAATTTATAAATGACAACTTAAATCAGAGCCGTCGATTTACGGCGCCTCCTGTGATAGATGCGCCAGATTTTCGTGCCGATGTCCGCATCAAAATTGGTTCCTTGAGAAATGTTTAATAGCTCTATGAAGCGTACTACAACCTTAGGAAGCATTCAACAGTTGCCACCGCCTTGGTGAGTATTGTCTTAAGAAGCAAACTAGTTCCTAGAGAAATGTGCAACAGCATTGTGAAACATTCAACAGCCCTGTGAAGTATGCTTTTACCTCGAGAAGTGAGTCATTATCTCAAGATGCATACAGTTGTCTTGGCATGCATAGTACCTCCTCGAGAAGTGTGATAATGCATCGAGAGGCATGCTACAACTTTGAAAAGGGCATCATTATTCTAAATAGAAGAAAATTCAGGGAATAATGACAAGCATTCTTACACACTATGCTAATGCATCGCGTGAGTGTGTTTAAAGCATGCAAATGCACCATAAAAATGCACCGAAATTCATGCAAATGCATTGCATGTAGTTATTCCAAAAAACTTGCTAGTACATTGAAAGCTATAAATACAGTAGGCAAATGCATAAACAAGCATGTAAGCGCATCGCGTGAGCGTACCAAAATGCGTACAAATACATTGAAAGTATGTGAACATCCAGTGCAAGTGCATAGAAAACGTATATACCATTTAAAAGTAAATTCTAATATCCCTATGTGCTTTGACAAGTGTGCGTTAATACTCAAAAATGAATTTAAGAATGCTGTGTGGGGTTAAAACTAAGTTAAATTAAGATATCTTCTCAAATTTAAGGACCCGCATGTGCTTTGACTAATACATTCAGTTCCTAAACCCAATGTTTAACAATCCTGTGCAGGTTAAATGTGAACTTAAATCTCAAGTTCAATCCTCTTACTTGAAAGGCTGAAATAAATAAGACTTGAATTAATAGGTGAATGTATAACCGTGAAATCAATCAAGATGTTTGATTTCATGTTTGCATTAGGCCTTTAATGCCTTTGTGAAAGAAATTCATTACAAAAATACAAACTCTCAATATAATGTTCAAATAACCATTCATAAAATCAAAAGTTGAATCCAAAGTTCATTAGTATTGCGCAGGTTAAATGTAAACTTAAATTTCAAGTTCAATCCTCTTTTTTGAAAGGATTGGAATCGACAAGACATGAATTAATGGGTGAATGTATGACCAAGAAATCAATCAAGATATTTGGTTTCACGTTTGCACTAAGCCTTCAATGCCTTTGTGAAAGAAAATTCATTACAAAAATATAAACTCTTGATGTAATGTTTATATAACTTTTCACAAAATCAATAGTTGAATCCCTGTTGGCATAATGGCAAGTAAGCAAAATTAAAAGGTTCGTATAGCTGAATAATTTTTTTAAAATTCTTGATGATGATTGTGTCGAATGTGAGTCTCAACTGGAGGGGATTGATTTATTTCATATAAACTCAAATCAAACTTAGTTCTTGGCCAACAAGTTTGCAAAGATGATAAGGCTCAAATGATAAAATGAAATTACTTAAAACCTCCGATGATAATCGTGTTGAAAGTGAATCTTAACTGGAGGAGACTATTATCACAATGCCATATGAATTCAAATCAAACTCCATTCTTTGCCAGAAAGTGGGTATGGTTGTCAAAATTCAAATAACAAAAATGAAAATGGTCAAACTCTCTCCAATGATGGCCAAATTGGAAGTAAATTTCAGTAGTTCTTATTTTCAAAATGCCATTATTTTCAAAGTTAATCACTCGGGGCTTAAATTTCAAGAAAAATGTATAATTCAACATTTATCAAGATTTAAATTCTTTAAGTAAAATCTATCCCTTAAAACTTAAAGAAAAATTCATTCATAATTTGTAACTATTTGTCGGACGTGATAAATTTGAGAATAATTTCAGCTCACGAAAGCCAACTTTTTGTCGAAAATATTGCTAAAATTCATTATCAAACTATCTTTTGTCAGTAAGTATGTAAAACATGTTCTTTAATCTATAATTTGCCTCAAAATGACATAACATTAATGATTATGACTGGGGTCCTTTGACCGGGTGATTTTGCCGCAGGTAGACACCATTAAATTACTATCATGGTTTGAGCTCCTAAAATTCCCAATGACTAAAATCATCAAGTGATAAATCATAGGGTGTATTTGATAGGGCACAAAGATCTCTGTTAGTTAAGATCGGATTGAATTTAGCACATTAGACAAACATCTACCCTAAATCTGCAAGGTACTTTTAGATGAAGCAACCCATGGTTACCGATAATGATCTTTCAGTCACTTAGGTCCACTACTTCCTTTGATTAAATAGATTGGGGACCACGATAACATGAGATATTGCAACCATGGGATCTTGATCAGGTTTAACATTATTTCCCCCACCATTTGTTTTAAGTGTAAGATTATCTATAATTAGTATAATCTTGAACTTCTTGTTTGTTTGTAATAGTACCAAAATACTTCATTCACTCATTCCACATCATCTTAGCTTTCATAATTCATTCACTCATTCCACATCATCCTAGCTTTCAAAATTCTATTAAAAGCATTTTCTAATCAAATCACTATAATATTCTCTATAACTAGACAAATCTCAATAGATATCTAATATTGATTTATAGCCTTACCTTTATGTATCTTTTTCATAGCTAATTCGACCTTAATTTTTTTAATCAATCTATAATACTTTGTTATCTTGTTTATCATACTTATCTAAAATAATTGTCTTTCTTTAACGTCTTCATCTTTAATCAAAATTGCATTACTTCTGTGGGTTTTTCATAGCCATAATTGCTTGCCTAAAACAATTAGTAACTCTTGACTTAGTGTCATGCTATTAGAAAACCTGATAATTGTTAACTTCTTCAAAGGTTAGCATACGTGATTCTTGTTTTCAACTTTGCTTCATGTGTTCTATTGCAATGAGGTCATCTAGTTTAATTATCTAACAGTCTCGGCATTAGTTTAAAGTTATTTAACAAGAATATTATATTAGGTGATCAGAACTTTATTGCGATGAGGAACTTCCTCTCAAGGTTTGTGAGAGATCGTTATATAAAACCTAAATAACCTACTTTTAGACAAGATAGCTAACTGAGGCTTGTAAGATAGTGATGTATTAAGTCAATTGAACCTATATTAATCTTCCTAGGGTGTTGGATTTATCGTCTCACCTGTCCCTCCTCTCTTTAGTAAATTTTGTTGTGATAGTTTTTAGGGAATTATTATATGCATGTCTTAGTTTATTTCTATCAGCCAAATTACTATTAACTTTTAAATTTAGAGAAATGGAGAGGAAAAGGCCTAGTTTTATTATATAAAATTATTCCTATCTATATCTATACAAGATATCTTAATAAATAAATAAATAAATATGAAATCATGCATAATTGTCCTAATATAATCCTTTCTAAATTAGCCACCTGAAGATGGAAGGAAATTGGCATGATCCAAGTGAGCCTCTCACCGATCCCCATTCTGGCCGTGGGATCAAGGGCCAAGGGACGATTGAGATTTAACAATGTGATCCAGGTGAGCCTTCCACGGTTCCTCATGCTGGCTGTGAGATCAAGGGACAAGGGATGGTTGAGATTTTAACACTCTCCCTTAAGCTGGAAAATACAGATTTGTCATTCCTAGCTTAGTAATTAGTCCTAAAAAAAGTAGAGTTATCAAGTCCCTTGGTGCACCATAAAGTCCTTCATTTGATCAAAACTTTGGGAGAAGTTAGCTTAAGACATTGTGCTAGAAAAGGGTAGCAATGAAGGCTACATTGGTTATAAATAAGATAACAACCACAAGGGAAGGCTGGTAATGAAGGCATGACAGTAGGGAAAAAATATTTTTCAGGGTTGCGACGAGCTTTAAGAACAATAGTAAAAAAAAAACACTTCTCAAACAGCTCAGCACTTGACATGCAAATCTCCTACCATTTGATCGAGCCAGCCTTTAGCCCATTGCAAATCAGTCGTTCGACTCCACCCGAACACTCCAGTTTGATCGACCCCATACAAGCGCACTCAAGGCCTCTGAACCCTCTGGTCTAATCGCAGGAAGGAGTGCAGGTCTTACATTCTTGCTTGTTCCGGCTCTAGACCCTCACGAGAGGGTACTCTCAGCTCTTTTCATACGCACACAAGAGGAGGTCCTGTACTCGACCTCTCTCGCTTCTGCTTGGCCGACTATGGACGTTGCACACAAGAATGAAGATAAAACCCTATGCCGCCGTTCCCAAGAGGTCCTGGACACTGTCCAGATGCACGATTGCTCATCCCGTGCAGTCACATGTACGCGAGAGGAGGCTTTCTCTTGGCTCCACTCAGTTTCGCCCCATACGCACACAAGAGGCGTCCTCCTGTTCGATCTCTCGTCAGACTTGGATACATGAGAGACTCTTGTCTGTAGGGGTGTCAATATTTGACACGACCCGAAAACCCGACCTGGACCCGAGCCGGAAAATCCGGGTTGGACTCGACCCGTTTATCAAACGGGTCGGGTTCACAGATTCGACCCGCCGGGTCAACCCGAAAACCCGTTTATTTTAAAAAATTTTGAATTCCCCGCTGCCCCGCCCGTGCTGCCCGCTGCCCGCCTGCCCCACGCGCGCGCGCTGCAACCCGCCATGCCCCGCAGCGGCGTGTGCTGAACCCACGTGCCGCGCGTGCCGAACCAGTCCTGCATGCCACGCTGGTGCGCTGCCGCCGCTGCCGCGCCCGAGTGCCGCGCTGCCGCGTTGCCGCCCCCGCGCGTCGCCGCTGCCGTCGCTGCCGAACCCGCGTGCCTCACTCGCCCACTGCCGGGTCGCGGGTCGGGTCGGGTCAACTCGGCAACCCTGCCGGGTCGGGTCAATCCGGTAACCCTGCCGGGTCGGGTCCGGGTTGAAATGTCCCACCCGTTTACAAAAACGGGTCGGGTTCGGGTTGACCCGTTTAGATCCGGGTCGGGT
Source organism: Dendrobium nobile (assembly GCA_022539455.1). Classification (NCBI taxonomy): domain Eukaryota; kingdom Viridiplantae; phylum Streptophyta; class Magnoliopsida; order Asparagales; family Orchidaceae; genus Dendrobium; species Dendrobium nobile. Next base: position 69,091,296 of record CM039734.1, read on the forward strand.
CGGGTTCGACCCGAACCCGACGGGTTGACCCGATTTGACACCCCTTCCTGTCTGCGCTTCTTCTGGCTGCATGCATGAAACAACGGGCATGAGCGGTTTGGACCACTCGACTTTCATTTGATTTTCAATGACAATGAAGGCCGCATGCTCTCCTCCACTTCCTTTGATTCATATATCCCAGTGATTCTAGCATTGTAGGCCGGTGGAAGAACCAATATTCCTCATAATTTCGACCATAAAGGCCGGTGGTTGGAATCTGGCTATGTTACCACGTTAAATTTAGATAATTGGAGAGGGAAAAGACTTAATTTTATTATACAAAATTAACCCTATTTATAGATCTATAAAAGATATCTTAATAAAGAAATAAATAAATACAGAATCATGCATAATTGCCCTAATTTAATCCTTCCTAAATCATCCACTCGAATATAGAAGTAGATTGGTATCCAAGTGAGCATCCCACGGATTCCCATCCTCGTCGTGGGATCAAGGGCCAAGGGACGACTGAGATTTAACAGCGTGATCTTGGTGAGCCTCCCACAGATCCCTATGTTGGCAGTGGGATCAAGGGACAAGGGAGGTTGGGATTTTAACATTAACATCAATGCTATTTCTTTTTGGTCTAGCTATTATAGTGCAGATCAATGTATTTTACCAATAAATATTCTTTTTCTACAATGTCAAATTTGTTTAACTTGGGAAATCATTGAATTTGATAACTTTTCAATCTTACACTGCTGTTTACCCTCGTCACCCAATCCCAAATTTGCACACATAAACATGCACATAAAGATTATATATATATATACACACACGCACACACATATGTTGAAGCCATGCTAATAATTGTACAGATGGATAGCTAAATGACATGCTGAAAGCCATTTACACTCTATGGTGACTTGCATTTAAACATGGGTTATTGCATCATACATGATATAATGGGGCAAAAACTTCGAAGTTCACAAACTATGTATAAATTATGTCTTTTGGATTTGAAACGAACAGAAAAAATATTTTCCCCCTTTTTTTAACTTATATGCACTGAAAGTTATCAATGAAGAAAATGTACAGGCATTTGCACGGGCATGTTACCTAGTTATTACGGTTTTCTTGCAGATGTAAAAATGTGCCTTAAACCTTCTGTTGTTGTTTCTTATATGTAAGTTATTTGAGGCAACCTAAATATTTATTCAAATTATTGCAACCAGTTGCCTCATATGTTGCCATCAGAAGAAGCTTTTGCTGCTGCTGTTTCTGCTCTTGATATCCATAACAAAGACGGAGTCGTTGTTTATGATGGAAAAGGGCTTTTCAGTGCAGCACGTGTGTGGTGGTAAGGAATTCAATTTAATAAGAATTTATGGATCCCGAATTGTGTGTTTGAACTGTATGCTGAGGGTATAAATTTGGTAAGGATTTCTTAGTTGCGGTCTTATGAAGTTATAAACAAATATCTGGATCCATGAGAGTTTTAATCATGCAATATCAGAAGAAAGTAATGTTAGGTAACTTTTAATGTGTAAGAGGTGTTAATTGTGGAATTGTCTTAAAATTGAGATTTGAATATGAAACCTAAAAATTATCAAAGATAATTTATGAGTAATTTATCTTCTTCAAGGCGCTGTAGGATCTGTCTCAGAAAATCAATACGTAATACCCAGAATAGCATCTTCTAGTTCAAATTGCAGTTGTTTTTATTCTACTCATTGATCATGTAGGAAGCTGAAGATTTCTTGGTGAGGTTTCTCCCTGTACAATCGAGAGACTTGTTGATAACTTACTCCTATTCTATGTACTCTCTCCAAAACTTATTATTGTCTTAAGTGCATGATTTATTGTATTTCCAGCCTAATACAATCTCCATTCTTATGAGGGCGTTTATTTCAATTGTATGATTTTCTTGGCTCCTTTGGATTTTTAAAGAGTTTCTGATAAAAATTATGAATTTATCATCAACTTTGCTTCTCATCATATTTTTTATTTTCATAAAAAATAATGAATATATTTAAATTAAGAGTTTATGAAATGTTAATTGTGTGTTACATAATTTTGTGGATCTTATTTGGTCTACATCATGCACCCTTGATTTGAAGACGTTTAGAGCTTAAGGTTGTTTGATAATATCAACTAGAAGTCAAAAATAGTTATTCAATTCGATAACAAAGGAACGAAAATGTTGTAATTTAAACCAAATCTATTTAATTATGATTTTAGGAAATTCCATTATAACAATTATGAGGTTAATGATTATATTCTTACAGTTGATGAGAGGTATAATTTTTTTGAGAATTTTCAAATTGCATGGATAATTTGAAAATTTATTTTGAAGTTATGAAACATCTAGCTCAAGGAGACGAATTTTTAAAACAAAACTAATGGAATATTCTCAATATATTTGGCGAAGAGATATTGCTACATAGTTTATATATTATAATATGTAAAACTTAAGAAGAAATAATATTTATTATTTAGTGATTTAAAAATGATGTATGTGTGATTATAAATAAGAGTTTGAAGGATAATGTTATAAAAATTAATAAAATTAAAGATAAAATTATAACTTTAAAGATTATTGTTAATGCTAAAATTATTAATATTAAAAGTGCTTATGTTAAGTACGTTTAGATATGTACTCAAATTAAAATTTTGAAATAATTTATAAGAATTAATGCAAAGGATATCTTGTAAAGAAAGAGTTTTTATTGGAGGAGGTTTAAATTGACATGTTGATAGAGTGGTAAAAGATTTTAAAAACATTCATAATGGCTATGAGTTTGGAATGACTAATGAAGTTGGCAAGATAATATTTGATTTTGCTATATCTTATAATTTTATAATTGCTAAGACCTTATTTAAAAAAAGAGGAACATCTCATCATTTATGAGAATATATATAGTCAAATTCAGATTGATTATTTTCTTATAATAAAAATAAATTGTCTAGATTGCAAATATTATAAAGTCATTCCGAGTGAAAGTTTAGGCACCCAACATCGCTTATTAGTTTTGAATTTTAAGATGAAGAGGTGGAACTTGAAAAATAAAGTAAAATATTGTCCTCAGATTGATGATACATAATGCTAATAGAAATAATTTTAGAGGAAGATTTAAGTTGTTCACGAAAAAGTTAATGTTATGCGAGAAAAAATAACTTGTGATATTATGAATATTGCAAAGTATGTACTTGAAAAATCAAAAGAACAACCTCATAATAATAAAAATAATTGGTGGTGGAATAAAAAAGTGCAAGAAAAGATAAAAAATAAAACTCTTTGTTATAAAAATTGATTTAGATGTAAAAGCTAAAAAAATTGAGAAAGATATTGAGAGACCCTTTGTAAGTCTAAGAAAGTAATATGTGATGCAAATAATTTAATTTATAGTGATTTATATAATATATTAGATACTAAATATAGCAAAAAATGTCTGTATAAGTTAGTCAAGGAAAGAGAGAGGAGAAAGATGATTTAGTTTAAGTTAAGTGCTTTAAGGATGAGATAATTTTTTTTTTGAAAAGAGGATATTCAACATAGGTGGATGAGATATTTCGATAAGCTTTTGAATACAATTGATTTTTGTGACCTTAGCACTCTAAAAAAAATAGAGATTTTTTATTTTTATCGTCGTATTAGTAAAATCTAAATAGGAGAAACTTAAAAAAAATTGAAGTGTGGAGAGCTGTAGGACTAGATGATAATCCAATAGAAGTGTCAAAATGTTTAGGAGATCAAGGAATTTCTTGGCTTAATAAACTTTTTAATATTATTTTTAAAACTAAAATGATGTCAGATGATTGGAGAAATAGTATGTTGATTCATATTTTTAAGAATAAAAGTAATGCATAAGAGTATGTAAATTATAAAGGAATTAAGTTAATGTGTTATACTTTAAAATTATGGGACATAGTAATTGAGGTCATGACATTATACTAAGGTTTATCAAAGTTTGGATTCATGTAGGGTAAGTCTACTATGGAAGCTATACATTTATGAGGGGTTTAATGAAGAATTATAGAGAGAGTAAGGAGAAGCTACATATGATGTTTTTTGATTTAGAATAAGCGTATGATAAAGTTCCAAGAGAAGTGCACTGAAGGGTTTTATAAAAGAAAGGAGTTAATAATGCTTATATTCAAGTCATTAAGGATATGTATGCAAGAACTGCCACTTGTGTTCAAACACAAGATGGTTTGACAAATTATTTTCCTATTTCAATTGGATTACATGAAGGATCAACTTTAAGCTCATATCTTTTTGCTTTATTCATGGATGTTCTTCCTAGACATTTGCAAGAGGATTTACTATGTATTTGTACTGATGGTATTATTCTTGTTGATAAGATTAGAGAGGGAGTTAAAGAAAAACTTGAATTATGGAGGTCAACCTTAGAGTTTAAAGGTTTTCATTTGAGTAGCTCTAATACTGAATATATGGAATGCAATTTTAGTAGTAATATATCTAGTAGTGGGATTGTGACATTGGTGATCATTTCATTTAAAAAATTGCACGTTTTAGATATCTCGTGTCTATTATTCAAAGCGATGGTAAAATTGACGGTGTTATTTTTAGCTGACTTCAAGTTAGTTGATTGATTAAGGAATGCATCAAGTCCGTTGTGTGATAGAAAAATATCCCTCTAACTTATAGGAAAATTTTATAAGATGGTGGTGAGATTTGCAATACTTTATGACGTTTAATGTTCGCCATTAAAAGAGAAGTATAAAATTAAATTAAGTGTTGCAGAGATGAGGATGCTCAGGTGGATGAGTGGCTTTATAGTTAGAGACAAAATGCCAAATGAGTATATACATAAGAAGGTTGAGCTAACTCCAGTGGAAAATAAGATTAGAGAGAGAGTCATCGTAGATGATTTTGTCACATAAAACATTGACCTTTCGATGACCCAGTTAGGAACATAGATGTATTAGATCCGGTCTATGTTAAGAAAGGAAGGTGTACACCTAAAAAAAGCTTAGTTAGAAAGCATTAGAAATGACTTTTTTTTTATTAGATATTATAATTTAAATATAGCTGATCACGTAGTGAGATAAAGACTTTTTGTTATTGTTGTTGTTGTGATTATAAGTACTAATTGTGTGATGCATTTTAGAATTTAAACAAGATGATTATAGTCCATTTAAATATTTTATAAGATTTATTGGTCTTGAATACAAATATCATTTGCCCATAGATTACTATGCTATCAATATCTTAGTTAAGAAACTAAGCATGAATAAAACTACAGTTAAACAAAGATAACAAATAAGGGTTTATTATATAGATGTTTTGGTGTTTGAGAAATATTATAGCCATTCTCATCTTAGTAGGACTATTACATAAATGATTAATATTTCTATAGAAAAATCATAACGTCTTATTTAAAGACTATCAAATGCATATCAATACAAATATGTTGTATGCTTAAATTTGAACCTATTGAAGAACTTGTGGTTCATCAATATTTTTTAAATGATGGATTCCGTACAAGAAAATGTACTTACATTTGATTTTTTTTTTTAAATTTTGAATTTCCTTTGAAATCTATAGCAGCACACATTCCATGCAATTGAGCCTAAAATTAAGCAAGAGTTGAAATTTGAATCTTAAATTAAGTTTCATTATGAGATTATTTTTGAACTTAATGCATAGTTCAAATGATAAAAAAGAAAAAAAAAAAAAAAAACGAGGACAAAAAAAGAATAAAAAAAAACCCTTCAATTAGACATTGAATTTATCCTTAAATGTGAAATTGAATAAATCATGCTTATTATAGTTGATTAATTGATTGAACCATCTGATAATATAACTTCTGCGGAAGTATTTACTGAAATTATGTTTATGTTAGTGAATCAAACTGATATTGATTTTGTTTTTGGTACATGATTTATTGATTTACAAATTCATAAAAAAATCTTTTCGAGACAGTTGAATTGTGTTAACATTTCAAAGAATTTATTGATAAAAAATTATCTTGATGAAAGGTTGACTTAAAACTATTGATCTTGTCCAATCCAAAAGGGACAAGATTCATCATGGCTAATTTTATGCTTTTTGGGTTAGTTTCCATCCATGTGATTTGTAAGTCATATGTATGTGGTTTGTTAGTTTTGAGAAGAAAAATCATCAACTACTTTTTCCTAATAAATATAAATTATAAATTTTCATCTTCTTCTATTGATAATGCCTATATTATATCAATTTTATGCTTATAGTGTTCTAGCATTATCATTACATTCATAATTATTACATTTTGTAATTCATTAGTCATATACATGATTTGTGTGATCTATTAGGTCTGTTGCATTTGTGAACATGAGATACATGGAATGCAAACAAAATTATAAGATAATGGTTCATTTAAAGCTTGAAGTTTTTTAGAATTCCTAAGAAATCAACGATAAGAAAAATGAGATTAGACTGATACAATGAATAAGGATGAATGCTTACATGTTAGAAAACTAAAAAAATTTGAATATTATTCCAAATTTTAATTTGTTTGATTTGATTTTGTATAAGAAGTAAGAACCATCAATCAATACTTTAGTTTCTTCTCTCTTTTTTTTTTTTCATCTCATCTAGATTTACATCCAAACACATTTGACAACCATCTTGTTCTTGAATCTATTATTGGAGATCAATCACATGCGGTACTGATAATGGATATTTGAGTTCTACTATGTGATGATTAGGAATTTTTTTATAGGGAATCAAAGAACTATGTGATACGCCCTAGGGTTTCTCAATTTTGGTTTTGCCCTAATTCCCCTCAAATGAAGAGGATTTCTCCACCAAATCCAAATGAAAGTAATCACAAGAGAAGTGGGATGAAGAACAAAAGCAAGTGCATTGAAATCCAAGAGAAAACAAGATAAGTTTGTCCACTTCGAGAATGACAAGGTCTCCCACAATAAACCCTAGAAAAAACAAGAAGAAAACAAGAGAAAAGTTCCACTTAGCATCCCCCCAAAACTGAACCCTAATTGCCCCCCTAATACCATCCCCAAATCCCTCACACATCCCTAAACTACCCCTCCAAATCAACCCTCCATTCCCCCTCATGATTTCGCCGCCCCCCCTGATGCCGTCCGATCAAATAGGTGGGCCCCATGGGCCCACCGTGGCTTCTCCTTGCTCCCAACAGGTTCGCCCGCCTCCCCTTCTCCGCTTGTAGACCCGCACGGGTCCAGGGAGATGGACCGGGTGAACCGGTCCATCAATACCGCCCTCTAGAAGATCAACCTTGTCCTCAAGGTTGAAGTCTAGAAATTGCTCCCGCATGGCTTCGTATATCTCCCAAGTAGTCTCATGTGTCGGTAAGTCCTTCCACTCGATGAACACCTCCCTCTTGCCTTGATCATTCTTCCTCACTTCCTTCACCTGTAGTGGCTCTAGTAAGAATTGCATATCTTCTGTGAGGCCCTGGGGTATAGTAGGAGTGGCCACAGTATGATCCCCTATGCACTTCCTCAATAGTGATGCATGGAATACAGGGTGGATGGAGGAATGAGGAGGCAACTTGAGACGGTAGGCCACCATCCCAACTTTCCCTTCAATCTCGAAAGGCCCATAGTATCGTGGAGAGAGCTTCTCACTCCTTCTGCTAGCTAAAGTCTTCTTCCGGTAAGGCTGTAGCTTCAGGTACACCATCTCTCCCACCTCAAATGTCACATCCTTGCGGTGAGCATCCGCCTTGGTCTTCATGATCTGCTGGGCTCTCAATAGGTGTTCCCTCAACTCTCCCAACACCTTATCCCTCTCCTCCAAGTATTGATCCACTAGATATACAGTGGTCGTTCCCTTCTGATAATTCACCAATGGTGGTGGATCCCTTCCATAAAGAATCCTGAAAGGTGTGAACTGAGATGCGGTATGGTAGCAAGTATTGTACCAATATTCTGCCCATGGCAGCCATTTGACCCACTGCTTAGGCCTCTCCCCAACGAAGCATCTCAAGTAAGTCTCTACGCTCCGGTTCACCACCTCTGACTGTCTGTCAGTCTGTGGGTGGTATGCTGTACTGCGCTTCAAGAATGTACCCTGCATCTTGAAGATCTCCTTCCAAAAAGAGCTCAAGAATACTTTGTCCCGATCTGAGACAATAGAAGTGGGGACCCCATGCAATCGAACCACCTCTCTGATGAAAGTAGATGCTACAGTAGGAGCTGAGAACGGGTGTCGTAGTGGAATGAAATGGCTATACTTGCTCAGCCGGTCAACTACCACCATGATGACCGTATACCCATCAGACTTGGGTAATCCCTCAATGAAATCCATGGTGACTTCCTCCCAAATCTTGTTTGGCAGCACTAAGGGCTGCAGCAAACCACTAGGGGAACAAGCTTGATACTTGTTCCGCTGACCAATATCACATTTGCTCACCATGTCTTCGACGTCACCTCTTAGCCCTTTCCAAAAAAAATTCGGCTTTCACCCGCCGATAGGTCTTTTCCACCCCTGAATGTCCACCAATACTGCTATCGTGGTACTCCCGTAGAAGAATGGGGACGAATGCTGAGTCACGGTGTAGTACCAACCTCCCCTTTTATAACAACAGAGAGTTCTCCAGGTGATACCCTTTGACCCCTCCTTCTCCCTTCTGGATAGCCACCCGAATTCTCTCTAGCTCCTCCGCATGTTGATTTTCCTTTACCAATTCACCCCAGTCTACCCATTGTGGTACAGATAGTGCCATAAGCTATGAACACTCCACACGGAAAAGAGCATATGCCGCCTTGTTTTGAACCCCTGGCTTATACTGAATCTCAAACTCATACCCCAAGAGTTTGGCTAGCCACCTCTGATGTTCTTCTGCCACCAATCTCTGTTCTAGTAAGTACTTGAGACTCCGCTGATCAGTACGAACTATGAATCGTTGCCCCAACAGATAAGGCCGCCATTTTTGAATAACCAACACAATGGCCATCAGTTCCTTCTCATAAACTGATTTCAGCCGTGCCCTAGCTAATAAGATCCGACTGAAGAAGGCAATCGGCCTATGATTCTGCATGAGTACTGCTCCCAAACCCACTCCTGAAGCGTCAGTCTCAACCACAAATTGCTAGGTAAAATCAGGAGTGCCAAAATCGGAGCACTAGTCATGGCTTTCTTCAGAGTCTTCATGGCCTCCTCTGCTTTCTCTCCCCACTGAAAGTTGTCCTTTTTCAATTGATCAGTCAAAGGACATGCTATGGAACCATAGCCCTTGATGAACCTCCTGTAGTAGCCCGTCAGTCCCAAAAATCCCCGTAGTCCTTTAAGGGATTTTGGTGTAGGCCAATTCACCATGGCCTCTATCTTGGTGGGGTCAGCAGCCACCCCACTCTCTGAAATGATGTGTCCCAGATACTCCACCTCCTTCTGAGCGAAAGAACACTTCTTCTAGTTGGCATATAGCTGATGCTCCAATAGTGTCGTGAGTACCACCCCAAGATGGGTGATATGGTCCTGCAGAGATTTGCTATACACCAATATGTCATCAAAAAAGACTAAAACAAACCTCCTCAAGTATGGCTAGAAGACCTGATTCATCAGGGCTTGGAAGGTGGAGGGAGCGTTAGTGAGCCCGAACGGCATCACTAAAAACTCATAATGACCTTCGTGTGTCCGGAAGGCTGTCTTCTGAATGTCATCAGTCCTCATCCTAATCTGGTGATAATCAGACTTCAAGTCCACCTTGGAGAAGATGGTGGCTCCCCCATCCAAAAGCTCATCTACTACAGGAATAGGAAACTTGTCAAACACAGTCTCCTTGTTGAGGGCCCGGTAGTCTACACAGAATCGCCAACTACCGTCTTTCTTCTTCACTAAGAGTACAGGGCTAGAAAATGGGCTCACACTGGGCTGGATCACCTGGGCCTCCAACATCTCTGCTACCAGCCTCACAATCTCCTCCTTTTGAGCATGAGGATATCTGTAGGGTCGCACGCTGATGGGTGCTACCCCGGTTTTCAACACAATAGCATGCTCCCTGGATCTGATAGGTGGTAGCCCTTTGGGCATCTGAAACACGGTGGAGTGCTGCTGTAGAAGTTCCTGGATCACCTCAGGTATGACTTCTGGCTCTCTTTCTGCCTCCATGCCCACTTGCTGTAGCTCTATCACATAGCCCTCTCCCTCATCTCTCAAAGTCTTGAAGATGGACTTCAAGGCCACTCTGGCTCTGCATAAACTGGGGTCTCCCTGTAATGTCACTTTCCTGCTCCCCTTCCCATACTCCATGTATAACTTCTTCCAATTCACCTTCATCTCACTTAAGGACTGGAGCCACTGCATCCCCAGTATCACGTCAGTGCCTCCCAAGTCCAACAGTAAAAAGTCTTGCACTGTCTCCTCTCCTTGCAATGTAAGGGTCACTCCCTTACACTGCCCTTTACAGCGCTCCTTCTTCCTCGTGCCCAAAATGACTCCTACACCTCTCCCTTGGGTCACCGATAGCCCCACCCTCTCCACCAATCTGCAAGCGATGAAGTTGTGGGTGGCCCCACTATCAATCAGAACCATCACCTTGTACCCTGCAATCTCCCCTTCCAGCTTCATGGTGGAAGGTGATGTTAGTCCGGCTAAGGAGTTGAGTGAGATCTCCACCATAGCCAAATGAGGGTGCTCTTCCTCCTCTCCATCCTCCTCAGCCGCCCCGGTGTCCTCTTCCTCCTCCTCTGAATCCCCCACTATGATCACATGTAGTGTCTTCTCCTTACACCTAGGTGTAAACTTCTCATCACATCGGTAGCAAAGGCCCTTGGCCCTTTTCTCCTTCAGCTCTGAATCAGTCAATCTTTTGAACCCCCCTTGATTCACTGCTGTAGTGGTTCTCTCCTTGGCTACCTCCTTAGGAGGAAGGATGGTAGCTGCCTTTGGGCCTCCAATCATGAGTGGTGGTCGGTAAGTGGGGTAAGACACCCCTGATCTCCTCAGTGGCTCCACCTTCAGCTTGTCCTCTACAAGCTGTGCAGTCTCCATGATCTTCACTTAACCATGTGGATCAACTACTCTGATGGCTACTCTGATGTGGGCTTCAACCCCTTCATGAATTTCCCCTCCAAAAGGTCATCTGGAATCCCTCTCAATCGGCCTGAAAGTAGCTCAAAGTGCTCCCGATACTCTGCCACTGTGCCCTCTTGCACTAGAGCCACAAACTGCTCATAGTGTGTACCCTCGTTGGACATCCGAAATCTATGAAGTAGGAGGTTTTTGAACTTCTCCCAGCTCCTAACATGTTGTCTTCCTTCAAGCCAGTGGAACCAGGCCAATGCCTTTCCCTCCAAACATACCGGAACCGCCATCAACTTCTCCTCTTCTGTGACGCCATTCACTGCAAAATAGCGCTCCACCCTGTAGATCCACCCATAAGCATCTTCTCCTTCAAAAATAGGAATCTTCAATTTCCTCATGCAGTTATCGGCTCGGTTGAAGGTTCTTCCATCTCCCCATGTCCCCTGAGTGAATCCCTCTCCTTGTGGTCTTCCCCTCCTCTCCCCAGGGTAAGGATTATGATTCCCCCTCCATGGTGGCTCTCTTGGCTCTCCATAGCCCATACCGTAGTCTTCCCTTCTTTCTCCATAGCCTCCTCCCATGTGCATCGTGGGTCCCCCTTGCTCCCACGTGGCACGGTTCCCTTCCGGAAATCCCCCCATTTGATTCGGCCACCCCTCACGTGTGCCGTGGGGGCCCATCGAGCCCATGTATGGCCGGCACCCTTGACCGCCGGTCATCCCCAAGGACCGCCCACTCCAGACCCTTCTCCCCCTTCCTTTGACCATTGCCCCTGCACGCCCTCTTCACTCTGAATTACTCCTTCTTCCCTAAGTGGGAAATTAGGGTTAGGGTTAGGGTTCGGCACCGGTGATTTCACTTTTTCCTTAGGATTTGATTGAACAACTTGGGCTTCTACCAATTTACGGATCATCTCTTCCATTCCCCCAAATCTCTCCTCTAGGGTTGAGAATTTTCCCTCCAACGACGAAAGTTTCTCACCCACATCCTCCTTCAATTGACCCATCTCCCCCTCCAAAACTTCTACCTTCTTTGATGCCATGCCGTCTATAGGATCGAGTGCTCTGATACCAAATTGATACGCCCTAGGGTTTCTCAATTTCGGTTTTGCCCTAATTCCTCTCAAATGAAGAGGATTTCTCCACCAAATCCAAATGAAAGTAATCACAAGAGATGTGGGATGAAGAACAAAAGCAAGTGCATTGAAATCCAAGAGAAAACAAGATAAGTTTGTCCACTTCGAGAAGGACAAGGTCTCCCACAATAAACCCTAGAAAAAACAAGAGAAAAGTTCCACTTAGCATCCCCCCAAAACTGAACCCTAATTTCCCCCCTAATACCATCCCCAAATCCCTCACACATCCCTAAACTACCCCTCCAAATCAACCCTCCATGCCCCCTCATGATTCCGCCGCCCCCCCGATGCCGTCTGATCAAATAGGTGGGCCCCATGGGCCCACCGTGGTTTCTCCTTGCTCCCAGCGGGTTCGCCCGCCTCCCCTTCTCCGCTTGTAGACCCGCACGGGTCCAGGGAGATGGACCGGGTGAACCGGTCCATCACTATGCCCATATCCATTGGAAGAATATCAATTGAACAATTCATTGGGCTCGAATTTTTCCAAGTCTGGTTGATGCGGAAGAATATCTCTTCTCTCAACTTTTAGGCTCGCAATGACTATTCTCCTTTTGGCTTTCAATTACCTCCCAACAACTCCTCTCCTCCAAGCATTGGATGACCTTGTGTTGATTCTTGACTAGCTCCTAGCTTATAGTGACCTTCCACAATCTTACTCTAATATGTGGCTCTTGTGATATGTGACCTAAGCTTCTAGGACCCTTCTACTACTTCCACGATCAAGGGCTTTGGCAATCTTTTTCTGTTCCTATGATGCTTCATTGCTTCTCTATTATTCACTTACGACTCCATGGTTATTCCTCTGAGCATTGGGCGACCTCGTATCGAATCTTTCTCTATTCCTTCCATTTTATTTACTTTCTCCAAAGCATGTTATTGGTTTGAATGCACAATTGATTTGTTTCAATTTAGATACAATTTTAGGATTTTCAATTAGTTATATAGGTTTTTATGTTTGCGAATTTCTAGATGTTTGACCTAGAAAATTATTGATTTATCATCTCCATTGATTCTCATTATATTTTTCATTATCATTAAAATATAATGAATCAAAATCAATTTGGATTCATGTCGGGTAGGTCTACTATGGAATCTATACATTTATTGAGAGTTTTGATGGAAAAATAGAGAGAATAAAGAGGATTTATATATGATATTTATTTATTTATAGAAAGCATATGATAAAGTTCCAAGAGAAGTGCTATGGAGAGTTCTAGAAAACAAAGGGGTTAATAATGCTTATATTCAAGTCATTAAGGATATATATGCAGGAGTTGTTACTTGTGTTCAAACACAAGCTGGTCTGACCAAGTATTTTTCTATTTCAGTTGGACTAGTCATGGATGTTCTCACTAGACATTTGCAAGAGGTTGTACCCTAGTGTATGCTTTTTGTTGATGATATTCTTCTTGTTGATAAGATTAGAGAGGGAGTTGAAGGTAAACTTGAATTATGGAGCTCAACCTTAGAGTCTAAAGGTTTTGGTCTGAGCAGATCTAAAATTGAATATATAGAGTGTAATTTTAGTAATAATAGATCTAGTGGGGGGTTATAACTTTGGGCGATCGAGTTATTAATAAGAGTACACGTTCTAGATATTTGAGTCTATTGTTCAGAGTGATGGTGAAATAGATTGGGATATTATTAGTAGAGTTCAAGTTGGATGGTTGAAGTGAAGGAATGCATCGGGCTTATTGTGTGATAGAAAAGTCCCTCTCAAACTTAAAGGAAAAATTTTGTAAGATGGTGGCGAGACCTGCAATGTTTTATGGTGCCGATTGTTGGCCATTAAAAGAGAAGCATAATATTTGGTTAAGTGTTGCAGAGATAAGGATGCTCAGGTGGATGAGTGGATTTACTCTTAGAGACAGGATACGAAACAAGCATATACGTGAAAATGTTGGCTCTAGTGGAAGATAATATTAAAGAGAGTCGTCTTAGATGGTTTGGTCACATAAAATGACGACCACCTTCCGATGACCCGATTAGGAGAGTAGATGTATTAGATTTGACTTATGTTAAGAAAGTTAGTGGTGGACCTAAAAGACTTGGTTAGAAAATATTAGAAATGACTTTTCTTTATTAGATTTAAATTAGAATTTGACTCTTAACATGACACAATGGAGAAAAAATGATTCATGTAGCCGACCCCATGTAGTGGGATGAAGGCTTGTTGTTGTTGTTGTAGTATTAACATATATGAATAATTATAAAAAATAAAAGTTTATAATATGTGATTTATGTGTTTGCATGATTTTGTGATCTCACATTAGATTTGTTATGGAAACTCTCAACCCTAAGATATCCAACATTAAATAGTAGATGTAAAAATAACTATGCACAATGGAGAACTTAAAATTGTTTCTCTAATTTGCATCGAATTGTCTTGAGGCTTACTTATCATGTTGCTCTTCTGAATTTGTTTAATTATTACCCACCTGCTTTTCTTTTGGTTCTTCTTTGTTAGCTTTCATCAATTAGAATGTCCAACTGTATATTCCTGATGTAGCAAGGGAGTGAAGAGGAAGAGGAGTGGAGAGTAATTTATTTTTTGCATCAATGACTAGGATGTTCCGAGTTTTTGGACATGACAAAGTTTGGGTATTGGATGGAGGTTTGCCGCTTTGGCGAGCTTCAGAGTTTGACGTTGAATCAAGTGCTTCCGGAGATGCGGTTTTGAAAGCTAATGCTGCAATTGAAGCAGTTGAAAAGGTGTACGGACATCAATTTGTAAGTTACCTACAACTGTTCTCTTACTAGATGAAATGGATTTTCCCGAGTAATGAAGGGCCGGGAGATTGTGCTTTACCTACAAATCATGTCTAGTTATTCTAACTTTAAAATTTGTAGAACTTTGCGTTTCTTTCCATGTCATTTCACTTCTTTTCTTATGGACTTATGAATATGGTGCCTGCAAATATATAGTTTTGCACTAGGGCTTGGATGCGGTGTCTTGCATGTTCATCTGAAACTATAGTTTTTTTTATCCCACAACAAGATTTTGTTGCAACATATCATTTCAGTTCGGTTTTCTATAAACCAAGGCTACATGTGATTTAATAATTTTTTGGTTTTCAGGTTGGTCCTACAACTTTTGTGGCAAAACTCCAGCGTCATTTGATCTGGACCCTTGAACAGGTGAGATTTCCCTGATCAATTTTTTGTTGAGTTTGTGACTTGAATCAACGTTCATATCCTGCTCTATCCAATTGACTTTCTTTATTACTTGTACATGAATCCTGTCCAATTACCATGTGTATTGGAAGTTGCAATTGCCATCATCCCAGTCATGCAATTCACTTAGTGGCTCGCTAGCATCAGGCCCACAAAAGGCACAATCATTTTGAAAAAAAGAATAGTAGATTTTATCCCGACTGTCCCATGTAAATTTGCACAGTTGGGATTTCGGTATTTGCACTGAGATATTATCAAAGATAATTGGAGAGGTTAAGATCCTCATTCATAGGAGGAGCACTGATTGCACTAATGATTGAACGAGATCCATGAACTTGTATCTGTAGTTTGAATTTTTTACTTTGTTTATGAGCTTTATCCAATACATTGCATTAAAACTCCTGAGTGGTGACGATTTTTGCGCATATCCATCAACTTGTATCTGCAGTTTGAATTTTTGACTTGGTTTTTTTTTTTTATTTTGAATTTTTGACTTGGTTGATTGTTCATGAACTTCAGCCAATACATTACTTTAAAATGCCTGAGTGGTGAACACTGGGAGATTTTGCACATATCAATTTCATTTAACCATGGGTGTAGTTCCATTTTTTGCAAAGAATGTCATAAGTATATCAAGCCTAGCTAACACGTGACTTGTGCACTTTCACATTTGACTAATCTCAGTTAAATAGACTGGTTGATTTTTGCTGGACTGTTTTGAGAGACTTCAAAGTATAAATCATTTTAATCCTAGTTGCTAGGGTAAGGATTTCTGGTTTTGATTTTCTTTAACAATTTCTATTTTCATTTGTGAAGTCTTCAAATCCATTTGTTTAGTTGCATCTTGTGGACCTCCTCTCACTGACCATATCTGACAATCTTGACGTGCATTTACTACTTGCTAAGTTGGTTTTTCTTGGTAAGAACATTATTCCATTATAGAATTATTTTGCCCTTGCGATATGTTTGTTGCATCTGCTCTTAGGTATATTAATACAGTGCTTAGCTTTTAATAGCTTCTGTTTGTTATGATCAGCCATTTCTTTATAAATTTTCAATTTGTTAGTCATTCCTAACTTAAATTCTTCAAGTATTTATTTCTTCAGAAGTTCTTAATGTCATATAAAACGATTTTTTGTATCCCAGGTTAGAGGAAACATTAATAGTCAAACTCATCAACATGTAGATGCTCGATCAAAAGTAAGGTAGTCTTCCAGCTTATTCACTGAATGATTTGAAGAACAAATTCACCATATTTAGCTTGTGGCACATACCTTCATTGGGATATAAATTGTCTTGATTGATCCGATGCTGTTCCTTGTATAACTTTATTTTGGTCCAACCACTTTTAGAGGATTCTCCAACGATCTAAGTTCCCACCACACCTAGTTGTGTGTATTGTTACCTCATATGGTAACAATACACACAAATTTACCATATTTAGCTTGTGGCACATACTTTCATTGGGATATAAATTGTCTTGATTGATCCGATGCTGTTCCTTGTATTACTTTATTTTGGTCCAACCACTTTTAGAGGATTCTCCAACGATCTAAGTTCCCACCACACCAAGTTGTGTGTATTGTTACCTCATATGGCAAATGCTAATGGAGCTTGCTATTCACGGAATCATTGATATAATATCTTTTTACGGAATTTTAAGGTCCATTCTGTTTCTTGTTCTGAATGTAAATGGCGGTACTCGTCATCATATTGCTATAACCACACATTTAGCTTGAGATAGTGGTTTGCCATCATAGGGATGCAAACCATTTTGATTGATCTGAAATTATTTCTTATATTATTGTTTTTTTTTTTCTGACACTTCTAGCGCATTCATGAAAGATCCAAGTTCCCACATCAAGTAGGTGTGGCTTTGTCATTAATGGCTGTAAGTGTACTCAAGGTAATATGTCTGTTTAATGCCCAAGTTGCTAGGCTCTTAGAAAAAGTAGGTGCTAAAACTTTTCTCCAAATTTAATTGTAGGGAATACTTTTGGAGAGTATAATATGAATCACAATTGTGGGCTCCGAAAATTCGCACTCCGGCCTCCCCGCCGCTTTTTCTTTTCTTTTTTCGGGGGGAGTCTTAACGGATTAAGTTTCGGAATAAATTTTCGGAAGACAGATTGGGTTTGAAGAAAAGACACACCCAGAGATTTTACCCTCATTTTGCGAGGACTTTATGATCTGAGTTCTGGTGTCCTATAGGCGCAAGGCCCTATATTTAATTATCCATTTCGATAACAAGAGAAAACTTTCGATTAAGGCTAGTCGTACGATGAATATGTCGTACCTGTAGATACGCGATATATGACATATAGTAGCAACATTGGTTTAGGGTATTTGAAAGTTCGATATTTTAAAATTGAAAATTCACCATCTTGCACTTAAAGCGGATGGTGGGGGGAGTGATGATGAGCCCGATCAAGATCCCATGGTTCCGTCGTGCCCGGCCATCGTGGTCCTTGGTTTACTTAGTGAGAGAAGGTAGTTGACCCAACCAGACAGGAGGATCATTGTCAGCAGCCATGAGTTGCATTGTCCAATGGTACCTTGTAGACCTCGGGTGGATTTTGTCTAAAGGGATAAATTGGAATCCATCTTATATGACAGAGGGCTTTGTGCCATATCGATTATATCCTATTGATTTGTGGGCTCTGAAAATTCGCGCCCCGGCCTCCCCTGCTTTCAGGGTAGTTTTAATAGATTAAATTCCGGGGTAAAATTTGGGAAGACAAATTGAGTTTGTAGATAAGACACTATCCAAAGATTTTACCCTCATTTTGCGAGGACTTTATGATATGAGTTCTGGTTTCCTATAGGCACAAGCCCTTATAGTTAATTACCCGTCCCAATAACGAAAGAGAACATTCGATTAAGACTAGACGTCAATCAGATGCGTAGAAATATGTGTTATCTGTATATAGTAGCAGCATGGGCTTGAATATTGAGAGTTTGAAATTTAAAATTGAAAATTTCATCATCTTGCACTTAAAGCGGATGGTGGGGGAATGGATGATAGACCCGATCAAGATCCCATGGTTCCGTCGTCCCGGGCTATCGTGGTCCCTAGTTTACTTAATCAGAGGAGGTAGTCGACCCAACCTGATAGAAGGATATACTTGTCGGTAGCCATGGGTTGCATCGTCCAAGGGTACCTTGTAAACTTGGGGCGAGTATTTGCCTAAGGGGACAAATTTGAATTCACCTTAACTAACAGAGGGTTATATCCTATTGATTCATATATCAAAGATTTACTGCCATTGGGGAGCATACATGGGTGAGTACATTAAATACTGGGATTCCAAACTCCCCACGGTTGAATTTGCTTATAATAAAGCTATAAATCACACCACTGGTTTAATTCCTGCTGAAATTGTGTATGGGTACAAACTTAAGCAACCTTCAGATCTCATACCCTTATGTCTTAAGTATAGAATTTCTGAGTCTGCATCTTCATTTGCATCGCATCTGCATGAATTGCTTAAAGAAATTACATGCAAAATTGAACAGAGTAATATGAATTATAAACTTCATGTCGATCTTAAACGAAGATTCAAAACATTCAAAGTTGGTGATTCAGTAATGGTCTGGATTTGTCCGGAACGGTTTCCGAAAGGGTTGTTAAGAAATTACACGCTAAAAGTATAGGACCATTTAAAATAATCAGGAAAAATAATGACAATGTCTATATGGTGGATATGCCTGCAGATTTCAATATTAATCCCTCTTTTAACATTGAATATTTAGTAGCCTATGAGGGTCTAGAGGTTAACCCACCTAATCCACTACAAACTAAGCCTTGTGTGATCCCACCTTGTGAGAACCCAAACCTTTCTCCACTTTCAAATATTCCCAAAACACCTATTGGGAAGACAGTTGACATGATTCTAAGTGATGAAATCATTTTCATAAAAGAGGATGGACGAAGAAGGTATTTGATAAGATGGAGAGGTAAGTCCGAGTCAGAGGATACTTGGTTAGAGTGCAAGGAGCTACAACGGATTGATCCAGATCCACTAGAGATTTATGAGAGCACCCGGGATGCGTACTCGACGGAGTCGAGCTTTTATCACCCTGGGAGAATGATGAGGACATCCGACCATGGAGAGTCTACCAGAGAAGGGGCTGACGATCTACGACCATGATCACACCACTTTATTTTTGAGCTATCATTTGTATTAGGTTTATTATTATTATATGCGTACTACCTATCAGCTGCAAGAGTAGTTCGGGCTCGTGGTCAGCCTCTTCCATCCACTTCCTCTCCTTATCTCTTAGTCGCCACCACCATCCCCCCCCCCAACCTCCTCTCTAGGTTGATATTCCCAACTTAAACCCTAGGCCAAAATCCCCCTTCTTTCTCCTAGCCGCCAGCCTCCCCCTCTCTTCCTCCTAGTCGCCGGCCCCAAAACCACCTCCCCCTCCTCCTAGCCGCTGGCCCAAGCCCCAAACCTTTCCTAAATGCCGTCCCTAAAATCATGCTAATTTGAATTTTAAATTGAAGTTAATTCAAACCTCCTTAATTAAAATTTCTATGTTGGCAAGTATTTTAATTCCTCATATCAATGTTCCCCTCTCTAGCTTGCCGCCTCCCCCCTCCCTTCCCTCTTTCCTCTTCTATTCTTTCTAATTTAATTTCCCTCCCGCTTCCCCCTCCCTAAATTGATGAAAGTTTCCTTCCCCCATAGTTGGCCCAAACCCTAGACCGATCCTCGTCAGAAGTTACTAATTGCTGTCCAAAGTTTCCATATCAAGTGGCCTAGTTTTCTCATCCGAAGATCTACTACTCCAGGATTTTATCACCTAAGATTGTTGTCTAGGTGTCCGGGAAGGCGTGGTTTGTTGTTCAGAATTTTCTAAAATAAAATAGTTTGTCGTCCTAGTGTCCAGAGCATGTATAGGTGATTTTCCGCTCGACATAAACGTCGAATGCGGGGTTTTGAGTTGGAATTTTTATACCTGCGCGACAAGGGATTATCGGTGGCGACGGGGTGGAAGCGACGAAATGCACAAAATTATTTTTTCCTTTTTCCTTTTTTTTGGAAACTTTCTTTTCTTTTCTTTTTCTCTTTTTTTTTTGCTTTTCACACACACATATACATGTGTGTGTGAGTGTGTGTGTGTATATATATATATATATATAATTATTTATTCAATTACATAATTACATAATTACATAATAACAATAATAATAATGATAACTACTTGATTCTAATAAATTTTGAAGACATTTTACCTTGCTATTTGGTTGAGAGAGGTATAGGAACAATGATGGTTAAATGGGTTGATTTGTATGTGGACTTGAAGAAGTGTTTGAAGTAGGCTGTTTGAGAGAGTTTAAATGGGTTAAGGAAAACTTGATGAGCTGTTAGTTGGAGTTGTGGGTCGTCGACATTAAGATGTGCTTGAGAGTTTATGGAGAGATTTAAATGCTTGCCAAGTGGGGAACCTTAAATTAGGGAGGAATATTTAAATCAAATCCTATTTGAATTTGAAATATGTTTGATTTGAATACTTTCCTAAAATAAGATAACTAAATTAGGGAAAGTATTTGAAATTTAAATACACTTGAATTTAAATTCAAATGCTTTCCATATTAAAAAATATCCACAATAGGAAAGAAGGCTATCAAGCAAGATTAACTCCAATCAAGAGCGAAAGGGTGAGGGGTGGCGGGTAGAGAGAGAAGGGGCCGATTATGGGAGGAAAATAAAAGGAAATTAATCAAGTATTCAATTAAGGGATAAAGGATTTAATCAAATACAATTTCAAATTGATTGGAATTTGATTTGAAGAACTTTCCAAAAATAGATCTAGTAATTTTGAAAAGGTTTTGAATTTCAAACTAATTGAATTTGAATTCAAAATTCTTTTCAAATTATCTTCAACCTAATTTAGGAAAACAAAGGGGAATGAAGGAGGGAAGAGGCTGAGGGTGAGGTGATCGGCGGGCTATGGAGGTGTAAGGGTTTATGGCTGGCGGTTGATATGGATAAAGTGGAGGAGGCTTGTGGCTTTGGAGGGGTTTGTGGGAGAATCGGCCGGTGGCAAGTGTAGAATTATGGCTGACAGACAAGGGAGGAGGAGAAAATGATTTAGGGAAAGAAAGATACAACCGTGAGTCCGAACACATCCTACAGCTGATGGGTAATACATTGCTATTCTCCAAGGACTTCAAGCCACAAGCCCGGACCCTTCTTGCGGCTAGTGGAAGCTTTGATTCCCTCCCATAGAAATCTCATCCATGTTCTCTCCAAAGAACACAAGTGCAAACCTTTTTTTTATTAATAATTCATCATGTCAATACAAGAGCAAGAGCCTCTATATATATATGCCTCAAAACAAAAGAAATTAAAAAAGATAACTTTGCCCCTTGGGCTTACATAAGACAAGACTCTTAAATAAGGGTAAAAATGAGAAATGCAAAATTAAATCAAAATACAATTAATAAACTAAGATAAAAAAGGAGTGATCTCGGTCGTTGATCATCATCTCTTCCATTGAGTAACGTCCACCGTCGAATGTCCGCATCAAGGCTCCAAAGTACCTGTTAAAAAAAAACACAAGTGACTTTCCCTGCCATGTCACAAGAGCGTGTATATGTACTTAGGGACGTCCCCACCACGCTACAAGAGCGTGTATAGGGCTTACCCGCCTCGTTGTATGCGTTGCGCCGGGTTTCCTCCTACCGTGCTACGAGAGCGTGTATAGGTGATTTTCCGCTTGACATAAACGTCCAATGCGGGGTTTTGAGTTGAAATTTTTATACCTGCGCGACAAGGGATTATCGGTGGCGACGGTGTGGAAGCGACGAAATGCACAAAATTATTTTTTCCTTTTTCCTTTTTTTTGGAAACTTTCTTTTCTTTTCTTTTTCTCTTTTTTTTGCTTTTCACACACACATGGATATATGTGTGTGTGTATATATATATATATACATAATTATTTATACAATTACATAATTACATAATAATAATAATAATAATAATGATAACTACTTAATTCTAATAAATTTTGAAGACATTTTATCTTGCTATTGGTTGAGAGAGGTATAGGAACAATGATTGTTAAATGGGTTGATTTGTATGTGGACTTGAAGAAGTGTTTGAGATTAAGTGGAATGGGCGTTTGGAGAGTTTAAATGGGTTAAGGAAAACTTGATGAGCTGTTAGGTGGAGTTGTGGGTCGTAGATTTGGGCTGGAGCTTTAGAAGTGGGTTAATTGAATGAACAAAGTTGGGCTTTTAGGTTTTTAGTGGGATGAGTTGTATTATGAAGTGGGGATAGGGCTCGGTTAGGATGAATAGAAGGAAAGAGGGGCTAAGGGCGTCAGTTTGCTGAACTTTTATTAGGCCCGGTGTAAGGACGTAGAGGAACGTCTGGTTGGAGGCAAAATACAGCCAAAAAATTCGGTATTTGCTCGGTATTGCTAGGTATTATTTGATAATAACGAGGAATACACTCTGTGAAGACCAATACCGAGTTATACCGAGCTATACCGAGTTGTACCGAGTTTTTTCTAGGAAAAACTCAGTACAACTTTTGTATAACTCGGAATTGCTCGGTATAGCTCGGTATTGGATCTTCACGTAATGGTATTCCTCGTTATTGTTTGGTATTATTTCTCGGTATTTGCTGGGTATTTCTAATTTTTTTTGGCGCGATTTGGCCTCCGAGAGTAACGTCCGGTCGGAGGACGGAACAATTGTTCCAGTTTGCTCGAATGAGTTGTATTATGAAGTGGGGATAGGGCTCGGTTAGGATGAATAGAAGGAAAGAGGGGCTAAGGGCGTCAGTTTGCTGAACTTTTTTTTAGGCCCGGTGTAAGGACGTAGAGGAACGTCCGGTTGGAGGCAAAATACAGCCAAAAAATTCGGTATTTGCTCGGTATTGCTAGGTATTATTTGATAATAACGAGGAATACACTCTGTGAAGACCAATAACGAGTTATACCGAGCAATACCGAGTTGTACCGAGTTTTTTCTAGGAAAAACTCAGTACAACTTTTGTATAACTCGGAATTGCTCGGTATTGGATCTTCACGTGATGGTATTCCTCGTTATTGTTTGGTATTATTGCTCGGTATTTGCTGGGTATTTCTAATTTTTTTTGGCTCGATTTGGCCTCCGAGAGTAACGTTCGGTCGGAGGACGGAACAATTGTTCCAGTTTGCTCGGTTAGGTAGAGAGAGAATGATTTCTCTCTCTCTCTCTTTCTTTGGACCGAAGGAATCAGAAGGTGTTCGATTGCAAGGAAGGCGTCAAAAGACAGGGTCTAGGGTAGGATTCGGCTCAGTTTGCAGCAGGGATTTGGGTCGGATCTCCTTGCGGCTTGAGGAGGTTGGAGGAAGGGAAGATGAGGTTTCGGCTAGAGTAGGTAATGGGGTTGAGGTCGAAGGAGCTAGAGGTTTGCGGTCGTGTGGAGTTTCGGCTATGGCTAGGGCTTGCTATTTGCGAAGAAGAGAGGAGATAGGGACTTCGGTTGGATCCGAAGTTTCTCTTGGCTTGCGAACTGGATAGGGTCATTCAGATGATTGTTGGGGCCAGCTGCTACTTGCAGCAAGAGCAGAGGTAGTAATGACGAGGGTTTGGCGTGGAAGAGGAGTTTGGATGGGTTGGAGAGGAAGAAGCTTCGATCGGTCCGGCTTGGATGGATTTACGTATGAAGAGGAGGCCGAAGAAGAGTCGGAGCTTGGGAAGAGGAGGCCTACGGGATTTTGAGTGTAGAGGGAGAGGAGACCAGGGGCTCGATTAATCCTCATTTTAATGACGCGAAGGGAAATGTCGAGGCAGATCATGCGTGATGGGATTTTATTGGGTGCGGAGTGCGGACGTAGCTCTGTGTGTGCAAACGAATTGGTTCGCGCCACGTGGAGCCCACCTTGACCCCACCGACTTGAAGAGAACGTGTGCTCTGTTTACCCGATAACCCAATAACACGAACCATCCGAACTACTTTGAAAAAATGCGCGGTTAAAGCTAGGGTTATATTTGCTGGCGCGGTTTTTTTACCTCAGTTAAATTTTTTTTCTCGTAACACCTGAAACCTCAGAAAGCTGGAGAAGAGCGTAAGGTCTGAGGTTCGAGGCGTAAGGTCTGAAGATGGATACTGTGCCGGAAGAGATGAACGACTGGTCGGAGATGGAAGGTTTTACGCAAGAGTCACAGCTTAGAGGGGGAGATGGTTTGCAACATAATACCCAACAAACTTTGATATATTATCGGTAAATATGATATGAAAGCTGTGACTTGTTAAGTGTTTTAAAAAATTTGTATTGGTGAGAATATATGTATTGTTGTGCAGGCGGTACCGTTTAGTACCTTTTTAAATGTTCGATACCGCTCGGTATCAGTCGGTACTTGTAGGTACCGATAGGTACAGAAGTTATTTTGAAATTGTGTGTGTGTTTTCAATGTTAAACTCTTTTTGGTTGTTGTTCGTAGGTTGTTTGTAATAGTGAGAAAGAGGCATATGATATTTACTGTCGATACGCGCATAGTGTTGGTTTTAGTGTTCGCAAAGATCATCACTGTTACTGGCCTAATTCGAGGAAGATACGGATGAAAGATTTTGTATGTTCGAAAGCTGGTTTTAAGAAGGGCCTTGACCTGAATGCTAAATCGAAATACAGGAAATCCAATACTAGGACTGGGTGCCCCGCGATGATTAGATTTTCAGTTGATCAAGATGGGGAATGGAAGGTTAATAAATGCGTTGAGAACCACAACCATGAGTTGGCAATGCCTGAGCAGCAGCTTTTTTTAACACCTTCCTCTTATATTGACCCTTGGTGTATGGTGTCTTAACCTCTTTAGCTTTACGGTCAGCCCGACATCGCACACGTTTGGCTATGCCTGAGCTGCTTGGTTCAGGTTTGGCAACATCATCCTTTATTGGCTGGGTGTCTTCAAACATACATTCGGCAATAACCTCTGCACACTCTGCCTTCTTCATTTCATCAGTCATAGTCCTGGAGGAAGATTGAACATGCACAGCTGCAGTCGAGGAGGAGTTGAATGAAGGGAAGTTCTCAGATAAGAACTGCTTCATTGCTTCCAATCTCTTATTCATCTCCCTTTGCTAAAAAAACATGATGTTCAAGAGCCTCCATTCTTCGTTCATTCAGAGACATTGTTGTTTCCAAGGTAATTAACCTACTTTTTAAAAATCTATTTTGATCTAAAACCTTCTGTATGTATTCAACTCTATAATCCTGCTGTCCTTCAGGTGGGGAAGTAGGTTGCTGCTGCTGCTGCTGGCCATGTGACATAGGTGGTGTTTGAGTGGTTGGTCCACCAGGGCTGATTGAGCTTGGGGGCGGCCGAACTGGGCTTGGGGGCGGGTTGTTTTGTCTTAGAGGACTCTGGAGTGTAGGTGATGTTGGAGGTGTAGAAAGATGTTCAGGAGGTTTGTGCAAGATGATCTCTTTGTTAGGAACTTTGTCAGGTGATGTCTGTGGGGTCTGTGGGGGAGGATATGCTAATAAAGCCCTCTCCTCAGTTGTAATAGCATCAAAAGAAGTTAATAAATGACCAGATTCAAGACCATCGAATAAACTAGATGCATCTGCGTCGTTATAAACTACATCGGATCCCCAGCGGAGAAACCTTGGTCTTGACTTCGAATTTAATGGTTCGTGGAGTGTATAATGTTCTAGAAACCATATCTGAACTCATACATAAGAATATCAACTTAAAATATATCTAACAATAATCAACATCATCAATTAATACAAAACAATTTAAATTCACTGCACTCACAATTATAATATGAACAAATCCATTCAAGTAACCGAGTGGCTGTCCTTTCTTCATATTTTTTGCAATGGCGTTAAAGTCAGCAACAAGGAATTCTCTGATTGAATCTGACCAATTATAAGATAAAAATTTATCAACATTTCGAGCCACACTGATGATAGAGGCTGGTGTTCGATAGTTGTGCAGAGGAAAAAATAGGTTTGACAACAAAAATATGATGAATTTCTTCAAAACATCAGGCATTGGCGTAGATTCATCTAAACTAATCACCTCTTTCCTAATATCATTGGCTGATTTACCCGTTATTCTAGCTCTACCAATTTCAAAATTGTTGCCTCTGTTTGGTAATCCTAAAATCATAGCAACTTCATCGGCAGTGAATAGTAACTTCTGATCCTTAATGAGAAAGCATTGTTTCTTGCTGTCCCAGCAGGACAACAACTTGTAAACCAACGGAACATTCTGTACTAAACGTGGCATAAAAAGAAAATGATGCAGATTATATTGCTTCAAACTCTCAACCAGGTTCTCGCCAAATATTTCCACTAAATGATCACATACTTCTCTGAAGGTTGACGTTCTGCAACGGAAGCTAATCTTCGGCACATATCCCTGCGTTATTGATTAGGATAAATTTAATTCCAGTCCGGTACATCTACGAACCGATCGGTACCTAGAGGTACCGAGTAGTACCGAGCGATACCTAGTAGTACCTAGAGGTACCGAGTGGTACCAAGCGAAACCAGGAAAAATAATACAAAACAACTCGGTACCGCCGAGAGCCCATGGAATGTGGTAAAATAAAGAATAAACTCTAACAACAAACCCTAGATCTACAATAACTTATGGAACTTAGAATGCTTACAGAAATATCCCAGCTTAATCTGGTAGGAACCGCTGGGTACACATTCGGATAACGCAGCGGTACCCACCGGTACCCAACGGTACCGAGCGGTACATTTTGTCACACATCTTAACGGGCAATTGGCATTTCTCAACATCTCAACATCTCAACATCAACATCATTCAAACCAAACCCTAAAAGCTCAAAATTATCGAAAAATACATATAACTCAAGAAAAACAAACCTTGCCCATTGCCACGATGAAGCTCAGGAGGCTTAGCGTAGAAGATGAAGTTGCTTCGTTCGTGTTATCGGGTTATCGGGTAAACAGAGCACTCGTGGAAGATGGACTGTAGTCTAGCAAATCGCCCGAAAAAGAAAGCAGGAAGCGACGTTTCGGATGTTCTCGAAGATATGGGTACCGCGCATTTTTTCAAGTAGTTCGGATGGTTCGTGTTATCGGGTAAACAGAGCACACGTTCTCTTCAAGTCGGTGGGGTCAAGGTGGGCTCCACGTGGCGCGAACCAATTCGTTTGCACACACAGAGCTACGTTCGCACTCCGCACCCAATAAAATACGACTGAACCAACGCCGTTTGCTGTCTGCGATGGGATTTGGCGCAGGATTTTGGGATGGTAGTGGCAGGGGTGCTGATAGGGTTTGCAGGTAATGATCTCACCAAAAATTTTTTATTTCATTTTTTGTTTGTATCTTGCTGTGTAGGTCAACATCCTTTTATATATATAGATATATATATATATATATATATATAACGATGTATGCAATTACTAATATTAGCTAAAGAAAGTTACATTAAACAACCAAGATTAATGCCAATAAGGGTAAATAGTAATAATAATAAGGAAAAGAAAACTACCTCTTTTTTATTTGAGGAAAAATGTGAAGGTGGGTTTGGGTTTTGGAATGAATGAGTCTTTTTGCTGTTTTGGTGGGTAATGGGCAGTTTTGTTGTATTGAAGTGGTCTTTGAGGTTTGGTAAAGTGGGCTGGGCTTAATAAATTAAGAGGGGTTAAGTGGATTTGCTGTTACAGATTTTAAAAGCAAGATATGGGCCTTGAGTGGGATGTTTTTGGTGGGTTGATGGGCTGTTTGGGTAGAGTTTAGTGGAGGGATTAGGGAATAAAGGGATGTGGGTTTACAGGTTGATTTGGAGAGTGAAAGTGCAGATTTAGGTAAATGTGATTAAGAAATCTTTTTAAAATGTTCACAAATTTAATTTTCTTCATAATTTTTTTTAATGAATATTTAAATCTAGAAACTATACAAAAACAGCAACAACAACAACATCAAGCCTTTAAATCTTGAAACTATGAGCTAAAAAAATTTATTTCAACCTAATCATTCATCATTGGAATAAGCCACATTTATGAATAGATTCTATTTTATCATAAGCTCGTGTTCAGACATGATCTTACGATCAATTTCAATCTCGTATTGAAACATTTATTCTTGTTTTAAGTATAGATTTTAGGTTAATGATTGTAAGTGCACATTCAGATTCAACAAAATCTGATTTAGATCCATGCTGTAATTGTAAATCTTCTTTTGACATCTAATTTTTTTTGGGGAAATTTTTGACATCTAATTCATTATCAGAAGAAAATTCATGAATTATAATTTTCTTTATACATGCTTCTTTTCTTGTTGTGGGCTTGATAGGGGCTATACAGGAGTTGCTAAAAAACTTTCTTCCTAAATAATAATTATAGGTGTAGTCCTAACAAGAGAATAATTATAATATTTTTTAATATCTAAAGCTCTGCATAATACCTCATGTAGTATTTTTGATGAATATTATCTTAATTCATATTTAATTTCTTCCTAATATCTTTAATAAAATAAATAATGATAATGTGATATTCTAGAGGCTACTAATATTTTGGCTATAGGACTTTTAAACCTTGCATAATATTTAACTGCGCTATAATCACTTTATTTACAATTCTTAAGTTTATCAAGCATTTGGTCCTTATATATACTAAATGACAAATATTACTCTTTAAATTTATGTTTCATATCAATTCATGTAAATTTTTTGGCAAAACTTCGTTAATAATATTAGTTTTGTTTTAATAAATTTAACTCTATGAATTGGCAGACTACAACATTCTCGATCCAACAAAATCTGATTTAGATCCATGCTTTAATAGCTTTACCTTATATTAATTATATTGTATTTGCTTATAATCATAGTTTAATAGATTTTGTTTAAATTATTTTGTTACTTTGCTTATAATCATACTTTAATAGCTTTGCCTTTAACTTCTTCCATCAAGTAATTAACTCTTATTAAATGCGTAGAGTTTCCTCCGCTATGTCCGAATTGATTATTGATACCAGTTTGATAGAGACGCCGTGCTTTTGTTCCCACAGATTTGATGGTGCTGCTCCTGAACCACGCAAAGGAATTAGAAGCGGCCATGTACCTGGAAGTAAATGCATACCTTTTGGACAGGTGATCCATATACTGTGGATTATCTTAGTTTTTAGATTTCGTGTCACTGTTCAAATTACTTTATTTTACTGAGTTGTCTACTGCAAACATAAACTTAGCAACAATGTGTGATTTCTATCAAGTGTAAATGGTGGGTAAGTTCCATAATGTTTAAAAAGAAGGATTAGAAAATAAACAAGCTTCATAAAAAAATTGGGATATTAAGCGCAAGTACAAATTGGGAGGGACAATGATCAGTGGGTTGATAAAAAACGATGATAAGGATGGAGCTTAGAGTCTACTACCCGAATCTGAATCAGTAATTCAAATTAGTAATTTTATGCAAATGTATACACGAGAATCTAAAGAAAAAACATCCAAATCAAGACTTTATCCGGCATTTCTTGATACCTTGCTGTAACAGTATGGAACTTAAGGAAATAAGGTAATCAATTGACTCGACAAGAAACCTGAACTGAGGAATAAAAAACAATAAATCTTAGATGTATTGTGTTGGTTCCTTCCAATTCTGTTGGATAGTTTGAAGGCCACTGCATTCCGGTTGTTACCACCAATAGACCCTTTGCTGCTGTCAACCAGTAATCAATGCTACATCTCAATTGTTTGTTGCAATCTTGAGGTTCTAGAATTTTCACTTAGTGGCTACAACGTCCTAAAAACCTCCAATACCTTCCCATAACAAGGAAATAAATAGGTAGTTTTTTTATTCTGTCACACCTTGGGTCTAGAAGGTAGTCACCTCAGCAATACGGGACATGATGAAGGGATGAGTAAAATTTATTTTGTGTTCTCAAAGAAAAATTTCATATGCAAGTAACATAATAGAATATATCAGCGTAAATAGCAGAAAGAAAAGTAAAATTTCCTTTCATTACCAGAAATCAAAACTATAATACAACAATAAAGTAGAAACAACAATACATAAAAAGAGCATTGAAAGAGAACTGTTGAAATAAAGCTATTCGAGTACAGAGTAGTGTGCACTTCTCAAAATTTATCATGTCGAAGCTCAACGTGATCTATGATACATAATCAATCTTTAAATTTTTATGCACCTTCTTGATTAATAGTGAACTCGGGTTTCAATCCAGTCCAAACTTGCTCTCTGGGTTGCATCAAGTCAGTGCCTTTCCTCTGAGCTTCATGAATCCAATCAACAATCATTGTCTGAACAGTCATACGATTAATAACAAAATTGCCTCTTGAAGGTACTTGCTCATTCTATTTCATGTATTATCTGTTGCACGTGAATAATCTTGATGATGCATAAGATGAATCTTTCGTCTTTAAAACATCTACAATCACATTAACGTTTAAAGCATCTACAATGACATTAACTTACTCAGGTGGTATTAAATCTATAAATTGTAGTTTTTCATTAACTCAAATTATCGGCTTTATCTCAAGTTCAACCCTTCTATGTGAAGATATACTTCAAACTCTTATGATATTTGAAAACATTATAGCGAACGCCATAAATTTAATGCCTCTAAAATTTTGGTGCAAAAATAACTACAATTAGCTCTAATCATATGTTGGATATTTCTTCTCACGAACATCGAGTTGTCTAAAATCATAAGGTACGACTCTTCTTTGTTGCATTAAGACACAACCCAAGCCTTAATTTGAAATACATTGGTACCAGAAGGAATGGTGAGGATAAAAATTGACAGTAAGCAATTTTTGAGTTTTTGAAATTTTTGTTCTCATGCATCAGACCATTGGAACTTAATGGTTTTTTGAGTTAGTCTAATCAAAGTAATAGCAATTCTTAAAAAAACCTTCTAGAAATCATTTGTAATAGTTAGCTAGGCTAACGAAATTAGGAATCTCTGTGACAGTGCTTGCCCTCGGCCAATCCATTATTGTTATAACTTTAGTGGGATCCATATAAATTCTAGCTCCACTGATAAACATGTCATTTAAAGCCAAAGCTCACACTTAGAGAATTTCAGATGAAGTATATTCCCCTAAAAATATTCGATGTAATTCTAAGATGTTCGCATGCTCATTATTCTTTGACTAAATCAATAAATACAATCACAAAATGATCCAAGTAAGGTTTGGAGATTGTTTATCAGATCAATAAAAATAGTGAGGGTACTAGTCAAATTGAAAGACATGATTAAAAATTTATAACGACTAATTAAAATCGAAAGTTATATTAGACCCTTATTTCTAATCTTCAATTGATGGCACTCAAAACACAAGTCAGATTTTTAAAAACATAGAAAAATATTGCAACTAGTCAAACATATCATTTATCCATGGCAAAGGTATTTATTCATCACTTTGTTCAACTCTTAGTAGTCAATACATAATCTCTTGCTTTCATCTTTATTTTTTTACAAACAAAAGTGGTGCTCCCCATGGTAAAACATTGGGTCTAATGAATCATTTATCAAACAATTCCTATAACTATGTCTTGAGTTCGTGAAGTTAGATACCTGTCATATGATATGATGTCTTAGAAATTGGAGTGGTACCTGGAATTAGATCTATGTTGAACTTAATCTCATGATCATCTGGTAAATCACGCAAATCATCAGAAAATACATCAACAAATTCTTGAACTACTAGAACATTGTCTAAATTGATATTAGGCTTGTTGTTATCCACTACGTGAACAAGATACCTAATCCACCCATAGAAGATTATCTTATGAGCTTTGATTGTGACATAGGATAAGATAATACTCACTTGACACCATTAAAATTAGAAGTTTTCTATGGAAGTTCACTCTTTTCTTATAATTATCTATCATGGTATGATATGTAGATAGTCACTTTATAGCTAATATTTCATCGAATTCATATAATGAAAATACAATGAGTGTTGCAAGCATATGCACATTGTTGATCATGATATCACATTAATGTGCACATTGAATAATAATCATGGATACTGCAGATGACATAGTAATTAATAAATGTGATTGTAATTAAGATACTGAAACATTTGATGTGAATTTATCTGATATGAGTGGATGTGATACCCGAGTCATAAAATTCTTGTTAGTTGCTTACAACTAAAAATGGTACCTACCACATCGGGAGCTTCATGAGCCTTTTGATGTGTCATTTTGAATACATGAGGTGGAATAGTCTGTTAGAGTTGCTCCTGACTTGAGATCCCAATGCCTGATACTATAGTATTTATTATTGTCACTGATTAGACATCAAAGGTTATTGTTGTTGGTATTGTGAAGCAAGGTGCTATTGGTATGACTGAGGTGTCAGTAATTGTTGCGACTACTATTGAGGTTGAATATAATATGGTCTCACCTATTCTTTGTCATTTTGCTTGTGGTGTCGACCTCCATGTGATTTCTGCCACTTATTTTTTTTGTGGATATTTGAAGTTATCTTTTGTAACTACATTATTAGTTTACTTTTGGGTCTTAAGGGATAATTTTTGGCCTAAAGCTCTGTATGGTAGCAGTAGAAGCACTTGCGGGCAATCAAATTTCAAAATTTTAAATGCCACTTGCTGATATGAAGATAGCAAGGATTATTTTTTTAAAATTCTGTCCATGATGATTCTTTTGTTGCTTTTCCTGTGTTTGAATATATGTGGCGTTTTGTTTCCCAGGAGCCTTCTCTTCGCAAGCATTAATATCTTTTTTTTTTCATATATATCTCGGTCCACTAACTCTCTGAACATTGTGCATTTGATTGCGGATAAACGCGTAAAAAAAGTTGTAGATTTCTTGATTTTCATGCTGTTCAATTGAAGAAACAAAGGTTCTAACAAATTGTGTCTCGTATGTTGAATAGCCTTGGTCTTTGTTCCATCGTTCTCAAATTGTTCATCTGTTTAACATGGTCCGCCATTGAAAAGTGTTGCTCCATAAATAGACTTTTAAACTTTGCCCAGGCAATTACAGCATCTAATTTGAAACAGTCGCATCAGTGACTCTAGCACATTCTCATTATTGGATTGCAGCTATGTCCACCTTATGTTTTTTAGGGCATTTAATACTTCAATGTATTTTCTCAATGCTGTGAAGTCATGTATGTGATAGGAAATACTTGAGTTCGCAAGTAACCCTAAGGAAATACTTGAGTTCGCAAGCAAACCTACCCAAGATTGGAGTGCAAACAGCAGCAGAATTGCTGTTTGCTGCAGGAAAACAGCAATACGTACAGGAAGACAGTGGAAAAAACAGAGAAACTGTAGGAAAATCTGAGAGAAAACCAAGCAATGGACTTATATTCCACTAGTAGATGATCAAAACAAAAACAAGATACAATGTTCTTCGATTCGAGAGGAAGAATAACTCTCCAACTATCTCCGGCAACGCCAAGAGCCCAAGCAAGAAACCCTAGATCTCAAATTACATACAAATTCCAAATGATCCCCTTTCCCTCCTAATCATCCTAATTAACAATAAAGGATTCCTACAAAATACCTAAACAGCCCTTTGCATTCAAAATTTTTCCTCCCACATAATCAAATCAGCCCCAAGTGGGGCCCACCTTGTCCGCCCTCCTCCCTTTCCTGGTTCCGCCTCCGCCTGGTGTAGACCCGGGTCGGACCGGGTCCAGCCGGCCCCTCCTGGGCCGGTTCAAGCATAACAGTATGCGATTCAATTGTTTCTGCTGACCCACTAAAGGTTAGAGGACAAGTCTTCAAAACTGGTCTATCATCCGATCTGTCATCCCTGAGTTAGCCTGGATGACCTATGATATTTAATTTTTAATATTAGCTTGAGTAGCTAAGTTAAGTAATGTCACTTAAGTCATAGCTCTATCCAATGTTTTTTATTTACTTAAGGTAACGGCTGAAACACTAATGACTTTTTGTTGAGCTGAGTGGCTTGGTGAATCAATTCAACTGTTTGAGTAAGTTGAATGATCATATCGGTCATCATTGTAACGAGTGCAGTAATATTAGGGGTTGGGTAGCAACACATTAATGGCTAGTAGATTGGGATCCTATAGGACTGGCTATATCTTTCTCGGCAGCTCCTAAGCTATCCATTTTGCTTCTTCTACTTGACACCATTCTGAATAAATAATTAAATTAATAAACAAATACACACACACACACACATATATATATATATATATTGATTATTAGGAATAACCTATGATAATCCATCTGACTACCAAATCCTAGGAAAATAAGAGATATTGAATACAAAATAGATGACTTTGATACCACTCTATCACATCCCGGTAATATGGGATGTGATAAAGGTATAAATAAAATATGTTTTGTACTCAGAAGGAAAACAAATTATATTCAAGTAATATAACATAACACATCAGAATAAACAACGGAAAAAAAAAATAGAATTTTATTTCATTACCAACAACAATAACAACTTAGCCTTTATCCCACTACGTGTGGTCGGCTACATGAATTCTATTTCTCCATTATAAATTGATAAGAGTCAAATTCTCATTTAAATCTAATAAAGAAAGATCATTTCTAATATTTTCTAACCAAGTCTTTTTAGGTTTATCTCTACCTTTCTTAATATAAGCAAAATCTAATACATCTACTCTCATAACTGGGTCATCAAAAGGCCGCCAATTTATGTGATCAAACCATCTAAGGCGACTCTCTCTAATCTTATCTTTCACTGGAGCTACTCCAACCTTTTCACGTATATGCTCGTTTCATATTCTGTCTCTAAGAGCAAAGGCAATCATCCACCTGGGTATCCTCATCTCTGCAACACTTAACTTAATATTATGCTTATCTTTTAATGGCCAACATTCTGCACCATAAAGCATTGCAGGTCTCACCACAATCTTATAAAATTTTATTTCATTACCATAAATTAAAAAATAGCACTTCAATAAAATGAAAATAACACATGAAAAGAGCACTGAAAGAGACAACGGCTAAAATAAAAACAACCAAAATCCTCAAAATAAAATACGAATTATCTACTATATAACAACAACAACATCAAGCCTTTGTCCCACTACGTGGGGTGGGCTACATGAATCTATTTTCTCCATTGTGTCCTATTAAAAGTCAAATTCTCATTTAAGTCTAATAAAGAAAGATCATTTCAAGTAGTTTCTAAACGAATGACCTACTATGAAAACTTAAAATATAAACTATGTTTTGATGCGGATAAATATGCTCCTTTGTGATGATCCACCAAACACTCCAACATGGTATGCTATAAGAAAATTAAAGAGTGAATTTGAGAATTCAAACCTAACAAGCAACTCCTATCTATTAAAAGCATAAAGATAAAGAAACGGGGGCATGCAACATGAACAACCAAAGAAAGGAATAGTAATTACATAGCAAAAAATAATTAAAGAAGCTATATGTAAATGAAATATGTCATATTTCCTATAATAGTTTCTAACATGATAATATTATAAATGTTGATGTTAAACTATTAAGTCTATTATTAATGTAATTTCATTCAAATTTATTCATATGCAATATCATGCCTTAATATGACTTATCAATCATTCATCGTCTACACTAGGAACATAAACATCAACCTAAGAAAATCCAATGATTTTCTATAGAGTTGTCACTCTGAGGGTATGTCAGCTTGACTAGCCACTATCTAATAGGTTTATATTGACCTATATATCATTGCACACAAGCATATAATTTATATGTTTTTCATAAGAAAAATTTCATTGTGAATTATTAAACTAATATGATTTGGAAGGATATGATTTATTACTTTTAATAGAAATAATATATATGAAACTAGATTTTTTATGACATAAATCAAATTCAATGGATAAAAAGTCCATGCATAATAAATCAGGGTAAAGTTGACTCTATCACATGATAATTTCATTATTGATGATAAACAAGATCTACACATGCATAGCAACAAATAAGTATTGAAGCAGGACTGACAACCTAACAAATAATAAGAATAATGCACCTAACAAAGAAGAGTGCGTTTATCCTTTAAGATTACAACTAATTGCCTCAAGATGGATGGTACGAGATTCCAATTTATTTGAGATTCAACTAATGAAGTCAAATGAAGTTCAACTTACACGTC
Organism: Dendrobium nobile; assembly: GCA_022539455.1. Classification (NCBI taxonomy): domain Eukaryota; kingdom Viridiplantae; phylum Streptophyta; class Magnoliopsida; order Asparagales; family Orchidaceae; genus Dendrobium; species Dendrobium nobile. The sequence continues at coordinate 69,127,687 of CM039734.1, forward strand.
CTATAAAGAAAAATCCTAAGTTAATATCCAAATTATATTAAGGAGCAAATATACAAAAATCTAAGATCTAATCAACCCAACTTAAATTGCATATAATGAAGGTTATTAGTCGAGTCTAAATGTTTTAAGTTGCAAGATAATTGAGTCAAACGAAATAGACTTCTATAATCTATACTCTCAATTATATGGTTTATCTTAAAATAAATTGGATAAACCTAAAATTATGTTTAAAATTATTAAATGCACAAAATAAAATACCTATATGAAGTACAAACTAATTTAATTATTTTCAATGGTAATTCTTATGAAAAGGTTCAATAGCATTCAAAGGCAAATTAAATTATTAATATATATTTATATGAATTGAAAAAGAGAGAAAATACGGGAGAATAAAATTCATTATCTTTGGCATACCTCAATTGATGGAGGAGGAAGACGAGGGGAAGTTTTGCTATTTCTCTAACATCTCAATCATAATAGGAAGAGAAAGAGTTGAGGAAGGCCAGGGAAGGTTGGTGGCTAGATTTTCAAAGAAAGAAGGGTTCGACAGCTGTGATTTATTAAGGGATTAGTTTGAGAGTGGGAGGGGAGAAACAAAGATGAGAGTGGAGAGGTGTGGCGACTGTAGGAAGGAGAATGGCATGTGATGCAATTTTGTAATAAGAGAAGATGCGGAAATCGTGTTTGTGATTGGGTTGAGGATGGCATGCTTGGGATTTCATGTGCATTGGTGTTTCGGGTGTGGAAATTAATAAAAACTAATTTAAAATAACTCATAATAACTACTCTAAAAAATGAGGGCATACGATCGTGATCGATGGAGGGGATCACAATGTTAGAGGTGAGCAAAAAGCTAGAGAGAGTCATAGTGGTTGAGGCAGTTGTGACGGCCAACAAGTGAATGGGGTGTGAGGAGCAATAGCAAATTCTAATACGGTTGACAACTGTTGAAGGGGAAGCAAGAATGGAATGTGATGTCAACAATGCCAATTACATGAGCATGGTAGATGACACTGAATACAGGGATGAACGTGATGCAGCTTTGGTCACACAAGCAGTGTATTTAGAATTTGTCTGATTCGGGTGAATTCAAAATATGTGGAGAGTAGCCTAACGAGGTATTTCAAAATACTCACAATTATATTTTGTATTTCTTTTTCTCCAAATTGAACACTTAAAATTTAGAACTTTTGCATTCTTTGTACTTTACACTTGAAAATTTTCAAAACAAATAGTGCCTTAGATTGCAACAAATCTGATAAAATAATGCTTTCAACCAATAATAATAGGGGAAGTGAGAGATGAAACACAAAAATTTTATGAATCTAATGCCTCAACAAAACCTATTTAAAGATTTCATGAAACACAAAAATAGTATGGAATAAACCACTTAAAGAAGCCATGATCTACAATAACTTCGAAGTCTGTAAGAATAGAACTGCTCCTCAGCCGAGCTGTATTCTCAGAACAGAAGAAATCTAGTGGCAGAGAAGTTCACCTGATAGAACAGGATTAGTAATACATAAGTCAGTTCATCACTTGAATGAACATGTTTAACTCAAAATGAGGTAGGGAGTGATTAACTCAGGGAAAAAGTCATAGATTGTCAGTTTTCTTCTCATTGAGTGGCCAAACCTAGATGTAACTATTCTATTTCTCCTAGAGATTTCTTTTCTCCGCTTCAAATAATATAATCTCTTACAGATGGTCTGTTCTTTTTGCACACTGAAGTTAGCCATTGGTTGGACGTTTCATATTAAATCCCTCAATTTTCTTGTGCAGCTGTTAGATGGATCACAAAAGCTTTTGCCAAAAGAGGAGCTTATTAGAAGATTTGAGCAGGAAGGTTAGGTTCTTGAAAGGATTTATTTCAGTATAGATTCATTAAAAAAAAAAAAAAATCTTTGCTCATTGATTTAGCACTAGGCATATTCTCATTCCTGATAGCAATTCTTCATATTCTCATTCCTGGGAGCAATTCTTGTTAAGTTACTACTGCAATTCTTGTCGGAAAAAAGTAACAAATCCATGTAGATTTTATCTAATTTCATCCTTGCAGTCCTGCTTACTCTCTTTCATGATATACATATTGCAGGAATCTCCCTGGATCGTCCTGTTGTTACCTCTTGTGGTACTGGTGTTACTGCGTGCATACTTTCCCTTGTAAGAATCTGTTTGTCTTCAAAGAGACGTTAAGATTCTTTAATCTTCATGGTAGAAGAGAAGCCTTAGAATGAAAGATTTTAACTTACTCATAAATTTCTCTTTCAGGGTCTCCATCGGCTAGGAAAGGCTGATGTGCCTGTATATGATGGATCTTGGACGGAATGGGGATCCCATCCTGACACTCCTGTCAGCACTACTTGAATTACTCCTCCAATGGTTACCTGCAGAGTCTGATCTAAATCACAGAGCTCGAAATCTGATTTCCATAAACAGTCAACTCTGAATGGTGAGCTGCATAATCCCATGTCTAAAACACATGTGCATAATCTTTTTTATCCTAAATATGCTGATTATCTCAAAACCTGAACAGAATTTTAGATATATTCGGTGTGTATTAGCTCTGCGGAACTTAGTAAGAATATTTATTTCAAATTGGCAGATAGCAATCATTTTGGAATTTTTCTATGGTTCTGTTGGTTTGTTTTTAAGTCGAGGATGGCAATCACTCAACGAGTCACTCCTTTTAGGGAAGGGAAACACAGCGAAATATGTTTCAAAATCCAACTAGTTTGTTATGTGGTTGTGAAGTGAATTGATAACAGAATGATAATGTGGCGTAGCATCTACTTGTGTTTTATCTTCATTAGCTTTTAGTTTTCTTCTCAACGTTTTCTGATGTTATGCACGCCATTTTAGGAGCAATTTCTCAATATTATTCTCAGCTCTTCTCATTCTGGATGCTGTAATCACTGTCAGCATAGAAATGAGAACTTTTACTACTACTGAAAAGGTTCATAAGAAGCTTCCCAAAAGAACACTGGGCTGTATTCTGGAGGTTTTATTTTTTTCTTCATATAGAAGCTTGCAACATGATATTTGTGAGAGTTTTGAGAGGTTATCTTCAGTAATTATCATTTAGATTTATGTGATTATTGCCAAAAGATGATAATTCTTCTTATTTTAGATATTTTGAAAATTGAAACCTTCAGACATTTTAGTATTCTTGTAAAGCCTTTTTAGCATCATTCATAGATCATTTAGTCCACCCCTTTGTGAACGTTGAAGATTCCGAAAAATTACTTAAGTAGAGCTCCGAGAGATGGCTAATCTGGACACGCCACATCACGTGGATGTGCTGGGCCCCGGGTGACGTGGCGCATCTGGATTCACCTCCGGACGAATCCGGATGCCGCACGTAATAATTTCCCTCTCCGGTATTCACGGTAGTTTTTTTTTTTTTTTTTTGTTTATTTTGTTTATTTATTATTATTATTTTTTAAATCTTATCTTGTTATCACTACTACTACAGACATGTGGATGATGAAGGTTGTTTCAAATCTTCTAAATATATGTTGGGCTTAGATTATTCCCAATGTCATAGTGTTGTAGAATTCTACTCATTTATTAAATGGGTAAAGTATCCCAATATGCATCCTACTCAACCAAACTCATACCTGACCCAACATGAAATGTTAACCCGATCTAAGTTAAATATGATTATCTTTGTTGAGCAGGATTTGAGTATTTCATTAATAAAAATAATAGTAGTTAATTTTTATGTTTTTGGACTGACCCACTTCATCCTTATTTTTTCTTTTGAGTTGCTTAAGCTGATCCCAATCTATCTCAAATCTTAAATGAATTAACTTGAATTTAGAAATTTTTATGTAAAAATTCTGATAATTAAGAAAGTTATTTACGATGCAAAAGCTTAGTTTTTAATGATTTATATAATATATTAGATATTAAGGAGGGAGAAATATATATATGTATAAGTTAGCTAAACAAAGAGATAGTAGTAAGGATTTAGTTTAAGTGAAGTGTATTAAGGATAAAGATCAAAAAGTACTTTTCTTAGAAGATGATATTCAATAAAGGTGGATGAGATATTTTGTTAAAATTTTTAATGAAGAATGTGAAAATATAATTGACTTCATTGATTTTAGCACCTTAAATAAAAATAAAGATTTTTGTTTTTATCGACGTATTAGTAAAATCGAAGTTAGAGATGTTTTAAAGAAAATGATGTATGGAAAAGCTGTTGGACCTGATGATATTTCAATAGAGATGTGGAAATGCTTGGGAGATGAAAAATTTCTTGGCTTATTAAAAATTTTAATGCTGTTTTGAAGACTAAAAAGATGTCAGATTAGTGGAGAATGAGTGCTTTAATTTATATTTTTAAGAATAAAGGTGATGCATATGAGTGTGTGAATAATAGAATAATTAAGTTGATGTGTCATACTTTAAAAGTATGAGAGCGAGTTATGGAGCGTAGGTTGTGGCGAGATACTAATGTATCTCAAAATCAATTTGGATTCATGTCGGGTAGGTCTACTATGGAAGCTATATATTTATTGAAAGGTTTGATGGAGAAATATAGAGAGAATAAGGAGGATCTACATATGATATTTATTGATTTAGAGAAAACATATGATAAAGTTTCAAGAGAAGTGCTATGGAGAGTTCTTGAAAAGAAAATAGTTAATAAAACTTATATTCAAATCATTAAGATATGTATGTAGGAGCTATTACTTGTGTTCAAACATAAGGTGGTTTGGCCAATTATTTTCCTATTTCGGTTGGATTACATCAAGGACCAGCCTTAAGTTCATATCTTTTTTGCTTTAGTAATGGATGTTCTCACTAGACATTTGCAAGAGGATGTACCTTGGTGTATGTTTTTTGTTGAAGATATTCTTCTTGTTGATAATACTAGAGAGGGAGTTGAAGGTAAACTTGAATTATGGAGGTCAACCTTAGAGTCTAAAGGTTTTCGCTTGAGTAGATCTAAAACATATATGGAGTGTAATTTTAGTACAATAAACCTAGTGAGGGGATTGTGACTTTGGACGATCAAGTCATTTATAAGAGTACACATTTTAGATATCTTGGATCTTTTGTTCAGAGTGATGGTGAAATAGATGGGGATATTATCAGCATAATTCAAGTTGAATGGTTGAAGTGGAAGAATGCATCGGGCTTGTTATGCGATATAAAAGTCCCCTACAAGCTTAAGGGAAAATTCTATAAGATGGTTGATGCAGCGACAACCTGGAGAAGAACCTGAAAGGGAAAAATCAATGTAACAGTAACCGGAGAAGAGGAATTAACTTTAATTGTTCTCTATGTATCCCTTCTTTTGTTTTGATAAAATATATATGCCAAGAGCCAGTTGGTCACATGAGCTACTAAATAAAGTGAAGCAAAGTCTAAAAGAGTGTGGTACTAAGCATAACTGAAAAAAGTAAATAACAGAAATAGCAGGAATAAGGAGTAGTGGGCCCTGAGCGGATAGTGAACGTCCACATGGCTCGAAATAAGGAGATGACCGCATCAATCCTCCCCCGCTCCAGAGAAGCTTGACTCCGACGAGATGTTTATGGGCTGACCACCATCGGGTGGATGGTAACTGTAGATGTCGGGACATTGAAGGTGGGTGATGTCTGAATGTCCTGGGGGAGGTCAATCACATATGCGTTGTCATTAATTTTGTGCTGGATTGGGAATGGGCCGATTTTCCGGGGACTGTGCTTTGAATAAGTTCCTTGTGGGTACCGTTCTTGACACATTCGTAACATCACTAAATCACCAACGTTGAAGGTCTTCCGTCGCCGGTGTGCATCAGCTGCTTTTTTATACTTGCTTGTGGTCTCCTGAAGCTTTTCCTTGACTGCCTGTATAGTCTCTTGAGCTTGCGTAATGGTTTTCTGTACTGATAGTCGATTGCTTTTTGGTAGGATAGTGAGATCCACTAGGTGATTGGGTTGCTTAGTATAAACTATTTGAAAGGGACTGTATCCTGTGGATCGGTTAAACATTGATTTGTAAGCAAACTCAGCATTGTACTGATGGTCGAGTGCTTTTTGGTAGGATAGTGAGATCCACTAGGTGATTGGGTTGCTTAGTATAAACTATTTGAAAGGGACTGTACCCTGCGGATCGGTTAAACATTGAATTGTAAGCAAACTCAGCATGACTAAGGAGCTCTTCCCACCTCTTAGGATTGTCTTGTAGAGGACAACGTAACATGTTGCCAAGGGTCTGGTTGAAAACTTCGGTTTGACCGTCAGTTTGGGGATGATACGCCGAGCTTAACTTGATATCGGTTTTCAACCTCTTCCATAGTTCTCTCCAGAAGTGGCTAACGAATTTGACGTCACGGACCGATGTCAAACTGCGAGGCAACCCATGTAGCCGGATTATCTCTTTGAAGAAGAGTTGGGCAATGTTAACTGCATCGAACGTCTTCCTACAAGGGATAAAATGCGCCATTTTGGAGAATCGGTCGACAACAACCATGATTGAGTCAGCTCCTCTCTTCGTTCGTGGTAGTCCCAACACAAAATCAAGCGTTAAATCTTCCCAAATAGAATCGGGTATCGGAAGGGGTAGTTATAGACCAGTATTTTGTGCGGTGCCCTTATATCTTTGGAAAACAGAGCATTTCTCCACAAACCTGGCAACATCCCAACACAAATGGGGCCAGTAAAACCGAGATTGCAACAGTTCTAAGGTCTTGTCTCTACCCGTGTGAGCTGATAATCCCCCACAATGGAGCTCTTTAATTAATTGGGGCCGCCAAGAAGATTCTGGAATGCAGAGGCTGTTGCCCTAGAACAGAAACCCATTATGGAGGGTGTAATCTTGCTGCGGCTGTCCAGATTGACAAACTACCCAAATCGGAGCAAAATCCTTATCTTCGACATACAACTCTTGCAATGACTGTAATCCGGTGATCTTAGTCTGAGGATGCGTTAATAGTTAATAGGGCTGATCATCGGCTCAGTATATTAGCAACGTGATTTGTTCGTCCAGCCTTGTGCTTTATCACAAAGCTGAACCGTTGGAAAAAGACGATCCAACGAACATGCATCATGTTGATGTTCTTTTGATTGTTGATATATTGAAGGGCCTGGTTGTCACTGCATAGAACAAAATCTCGATGGAGTAAGTAATGCTCCCATTGTTTGAGTACTCTCACTACGGCATACAATTCATGTTCATAAGTTGACCACCGCTAGCGAGTAGGGATGAGCTTCTCACTGTTAGTATTCAATAGGTTTTCCCTCTTGGGAGAGAACGGATCCAATGCCGACGGCAGACGCATCGGTATCCACTTGGAATGGTTTGTCGAAGTCGGGGAAAGCCAACACCGGGGCTGATGAGCTGAGAGCTTTCTTTATTTGTTCAAAACTCCTCTGTTGCACTGTCGTCCAGGCAAATGGGGTGGCTTTTAAGCAATTTGTGATGGGAGCCATGATGCCACTGAAGTTCTTGATGAACCGCCTGTAGTAGTTGGCCAAGCCGTGGAAGCTCCTAACATCAGTTAATGAGCAGGGAGTAGGCCATTCCGAATGGCCGAAATCTTCTGGGGTGCAGTTTTGACGCCTTATGGTGTTAGTATGAAACCCAGGAAGTTGACGTTGGTGACACCCAATTCACACTTTGACAAATTGAGAAACAACTGATTGTTGCGAAGTGTCTCCAAAATAGATCTTAAATGGTCCAAATGATCTAACAGAGTGGAGCTAAACACCAAAATGTCATCAAAATATACTATGCAAAATTTATCTAAATAAGGCTTGAGAATGTCATGCATAAGCCGCATATATGTAGAGGGGGCATTACATAGCCCAAAGGGCATAACCTTCCATTCGAAGAGTCTGTCTATCGTTTTAAAGGCCGTCTTCCATTCATCCCCCGGTTGGATACGAATTTGGTGGTAGCCGCTCCTCAAATCCAGTTTGGAGAAGATAGCCGAGCCAGCGAGCTTGTCCAGAAGATCGTTAATTCGAGGGATCGAGAACCTGTACTTAACTGTGATGCGATTAATTGCTCTGCCGTCGATACACATACGCCGCTGCCCATCCTTCTTGGGAATAATCAACGCCGGAACAGCGCAAGGACTCAAGCTTGGTTGAATGAAGTGTTTTTGCAGCAGCTCTTGTACTACTATTTCTCTCAAAATAGAATGCTCTCGCGGGCTCATGTGATAGTATGGAAGATTGGGTAGAACAGCGCCTTGTTGGATATTTCGCATAGGAGGTAGTGTCGGGGGCAGATCCGGGGCTGTGATGTCACCATACCCTTCAATTAGAAGCTGAACTTCCGGATACTGGATTTGAGCAGGCAATCCTGATACTTCATTAGCGATCAATGCTAATACAGTGTGATTCACATCTTTGAGCTGGAGAAGGGCATGCCCAGAAACAATACGGGCTAGCGTGAGGTTGCTAGCATCTACCCTTCCTTGATTCTGAAGGGCAGGGAGGAGTTTGATTTTCTTCCCTTTCCACTCAATGGTATAAGTGTTAGCTCGGCCGTCATGAATTGCTCCGCTATCAAATTGCCAAGGCCGACCAAGGATTAAGTGGCATACGTCCATCTCTATGACGTCGCAGGTTATTTGGCACAAGTAACTCTTGCCAATTGTGAATGTAACATTGCATAATTCTGAAATAGTGAAGTCTACACCTTTCTTTACCCAACTAATTTTGAATGGATTAGGATTCTTGGAGGTTTTTACCTGCAGAGCCTGAACAACCGCCTTTGAAATGATATTCTTGGTACAGCCACTATCAATCACTACGTCGCAAACCTTGCCATTGATCATGCATTCGGTACGAAACAAACTGTTTCTTTGAGTCTCGATTGGTTTGCGCGGGGCTAATAGTATTTTTTCCAGCACACCAAGGATAGGTTCCCCCTCATCGGCTACCAATTCTTCAATTGGTTCTTCCACCTCTTCCCCAATTCTGAACTGAACCGCCTCTTCTTCTCCTTCCATAAGTTGTGCTTGATGCCTGTTTGGACATTCATTGGACTTATGGACCGGCTGTAGACATCTAAACACTTGATGGAGGCAGGTTTAGCATAGGGATTATCTCGGCTTTGGAACTTTGGCCTAACTACTGGCTTAATTTCTGCTGAAGGATTGCTCACTTGAGCAGGAGGAGTCAAGGGACCCTTTGATTGCGATGCTGCCGATTTGGATGAAGCCAAATTCCCTTCCGGCAAAGAACGTCTAGGAAATGATTGACGGTACGGTCTTTGAAGTTGCACTTCCGCTTTGAGGGCGAAGTTCACTGCCGGAGATAAAGGCCAAACCGAATTAAGTTCTAACTTATCTTGAAGCAAATCTTTCAACCTGCCAATGTAGCAAGCTACCAACTGATTATCAAATTCGGCAAGGTTGTTGCGGGCGCTAAGCCTATAAAATTCTTCAGTATACTTGCTAACAGATCATTTCCCTTGTCTACATTGTTGGTACTGGAGATACAACAGTTGTTCAAAATCCGTAGGCAAGAAATGCCGTCGCAACAACTGCTTCATGCGGTTCCAATTACGGATAGGACCTCGCCCCTCTCTCTGTCTAGTTTGGCACACCTGCATCCACCAGGCACTGGCTCCTCCTTTGAGCCGACAAGCAACATATTTCACCTGCTTGTCTTGAGTAATCTCCATATAGTCGAAGAAATTTTCCACCGCTCCTTCCCAATCAAGATAGTCTTCAATGTGGAGTCTACCATCAAAAGAGGGAATGTCCAATTTCAGTCGGACTCCTTTAGGTTCCCGCCGATGCGGCTGGTAGCGCCTGGTTCGGTTAAGTATTGGACGACGGCCGTCTTCTTCAGAGTCAGAATGCTCCTGTTCTGGATGCTCGTCGCCATCCGAATCTGAGAATTCGGGAAAAAGAGTAGGCGCCTGTGGGCATTGGATTAATGAGTCCTGGGGCTCTATGGCCCGGTATGGTTGCCGGAGCCACTGGGCGAGCTACTGGATTGGTAGCCGTCCTTATCTTTCGCAGCTCGTCTCGCATTTCACCTGCAAAACGAGTGAAAACGTTTATAAGCTCATCCAATTGTTTGGAGATATGCTGTTGCGTCTAGGGGTGTAAACGAGTCGAGTCGAGTCGAGTTTTGGTCCTTATCGAGCTCGGCTCGTTAGATAGAAACCGAGCTCGAACTCGAGCTCGAGCTCGAGTCGAGCTCGACAGTCGAGCTCGAACTCGAGCTCGTGTCACTGTTAACGAGCTCGAGCCGGCTCGCCAGCCATGGGCGGGAATTTTTAAATTTAGGCGGGATTTTTAAAAAAATTTAAAATTAGGCGGGATTTTTAAACTTTAAGCGAGATTTTTAAAACATAAACAAAACTTTTATAAAAATATGAAATATTTCACTTTTAAATTAAATTAAGGTGATTATTATTATAATTTTTTAATATTTAAATTTAATAAATAAAATAAAATTATTTTTAAAAATATTAATATTTAATCGAGCCGGCTCGCGAGCTCACGAGCCAAGCCGGCTCGAGCTCGAGCTCGAACTCGAGCTCGAGCTCGACTCGTGAGCTCGATAAGCTCGGCTCGCGAGCCCATAAACGAGTCGAGCTCGAGCCGGCTCGCGAGCCGGCTCGGCTCACTTACACCCCTAGTTGCGTCTCCCATAACGCCTCCAAACTACGATCACCGTCGAGTCTGGGTTGGCTGCTTCCTTAGGCCATTCCCGCAGTAGACTAGCTTTGATACCATAACTGATGCAGCGGCAACCTGGAGAAGAACCTGAAAGGGAAAAATCAATAGAACAGTAACCGGAGAAGAGGAATAACTTTAATTGTTCTCTATGTATCCCTTTTTATGCTGTGATAAAATATATATGCTAAGAGCCAGTTGGCCACGTGAGCTACTAAATAAAGTGAAGCAAAGTCTAAAAGAGTGCGGTACTAAGCATAACTGAAAAAAAGTAAATAACAGAAATAGCAGGAATACGGAGTAGTGGCCCCTGAGCGGATAGTGAACGTCCACATGGCTCGAAATAAGGAGATGACCGCATCAATGGTGGTGACACCTGCAATGCTTTATGGTGCTGAATGTTGGCCATTAAAAGAGAAGCATAATACTAAGTTAAATATTGCAGAGATGAGGATGCTTTGGTGGATGAGTGGTTTTACCCCTAGAGATTGGATACGAAATGAGCATATACATGAAAAAGTTGGAGTAGCTCAAGTGGAAGATAAGTTTAGATAGAGTCGCCTTAGATGGTTTGGTCACATTAAACGGAGACCTTCTGATGATCCGGTTAGGAAAGATGAGGTATTAGATTTGACTTATTTTAAGAAAGGTAGAGGTAGACCTAAAAAGGCTTGGTTAGAAAATATTAGAAATGACATTTCTTTATTAGATTTAAATGAGAATTTGACTTTTAACATAAAATAATGGCGAAAAGGGGTTCATGTAGCCGATCATACGTAGCAGGACAAAGGCTTGATGTTGTTGTTGTTGTATGTTGGATTCAAATCAAAATTTATGCCAGGTTCATTATAGACTCCCCTATCTTCAAGCTTACGCATTTCAACTTTGCGGAGCAACCCTGTTGTAAACCACTCTGACGACCTCTTGATAAAACCTTTAGCTGTTAGAAGTTTCAGAAATTTCAAAGCCAAGATGTGGCTACTCAGCTGAACAATGGGGTAGAGTGTAGACAGTTTACAAATCTTCCTAGAAGCTTTAGTCATACATTAAATTAATCATGATAGAATATTTTGATATAAACTTTAAAATTTTCTCTCTCTCTATATATATAGCCTATTAATTTGTGCACTATACAATTAACAAAATTTTGGCACATTTTGTTTTAGGTTGTCATAAAACATTGAGATTTTAGCTCAAAGATTCCTCAAAGATTGAAATAACATTTGACTTGGATTGAGCTCCAATCAGGGCTAACAAGTTTATTCATAAGACAAAATTTTGGCTCAAATTAATCTCTGAGCTGATTTTGACTCAGATGTCAACTGAATCGAAGTGGCTTAAGATTGACTTGAAATATAAATAAACTAATAAAAGCAAAATATATATTTATGGTTATGGAATTAAGAAATTATCTAAGAAGACAAAATGTACAGTGTCTGATGTGAGTGGTGTTGTCTTTGTGCATTGGTGTTGGTGTTGACATCAAGCATTAACATCGGGTACCAATGTTGCCAGGGGTGGAGCCAGAAAAAATTTTAAAGGGGCACAAATTAGGACTCTTCGTTAAATTACTTTCAAAATATTATTTTTTTAAGTTAATTACTAATCATAAGATTTTTTTAAATTAAAAATTAAAAAATACAATCAAATATATATTTGATTCAAATCTAAAACGGAATATATATCACGCTCTCTCTCTCTCTCTTATCATTCATTCAGAAATTAAGAATGTTAACCAATTGAGTTCAAATAAATTAATTTTATACTTAGGAATATTTTATTTGAATTAATTGAATTAACTCTTAATTTTAAATTATATTTAGATTAACTATATTTAAATTATAAGATAATATTCTACCTATTGCTAAATTAATTTGGCGTGATGATTCACATTAGTTAAAGAAAATCATTAATAATAAAAAATTTTAAAACTAACACTATTAAATTAATTAAGTTACTAAGATTTTTTAAAACTTTGTATTTGTTAATTAATTTATTGTCTTTCTAATTCACATCTCTTTCTTATTATTTAAAAAAAATTGGCAGTTGTAAGTCTAATTTCCAAAAAAAAAAAGAGCTCTATAATGAGTGCGGTAATCTTGGACAAATAGAAAGTAAAGAGAGAGAGCCTAAGAGAAATAGAGGGAGAGGGGGGAGATAAAGGTGAGAGAGAGACAACAGGAGAGAAATTGGTCCACATCATCTGGAAAGAAAAATTGAGGATGGCTTATTAGTTTAGAAATTAGATTTAATCCTTATATATTAATTATTGTATTAATATAATTTAAAATTAGTTGAATTTAATTGTTGGGCCAGTAGGGGGGCCGTGCCCCCAGGGCCCCTACTGTAGATCCGCCCTTGAATGTTGTTGATGATGGGTGGCATCAACCTCATCGACAACTATGAGTGTCAACATTGGAGTCTATTTTGGCATTGACCTTGTTGTCGACCAGTAGCCTAAATATTGGGCATTAAGCTCATTGTTGATGGCAGGCATTGATGCTCAATGTTGACTTTTGTAGTGATAATGAGCATTCACATGGGTAGAGTTCTGGATTCTCTAATGGGGAATCATTTTTATTGCCAAATCTAAGCCCCAATAATGTGCAGAATAACTTATTTATAGATTTTTGTTAAGAGAGTCATTCTAATTATTTTAACTAGAAATTAAAATATTTCATCTAATAGTCTATGTTGATGTTCTTAATTATACAATTTTTAAAGATTTTTTAATGCCTTAATGATGTTAAAATAAAAATATTTTGTTCTTGCCAAATTCATCTCATGTAGACACACACTTTAAATATAGAACACAAAAGATTTGAAGATAATTTTATGCCTTAAATGGTTGCCGGAGTGCTTGATTTTGATTCATTTTGACTCAAATCATCCTGACTTTGCCTCATCAAAACATTTATTTTAATTATAAATTTATTGAAAAGTATATTCAAACTATCCCAAAAAGAATTCTTAAAAATTTTAGGTCAAATAATTTCATCAGTACTCATACTTGATTAGATGATTTTTTAATGCATCAAATAATAACAATAAAAATAACAATAGCAGCAACAATAACAATAATAATACTATGTAGCTCAATGAAAATTTATGAATTCAGTCCTAAAAAAAGGAAAAAAAAAGTAAACGACTTGTGCAACATTCAGAAGCATCATTCTACTCTCTTCAATAGTTTGATCAACTGTAGTTCATCTTGATTTTTTGGTTGAGAATTTTGATTACTACAACAACAACAACAACAACAACAACATCAAGCCTTTATCCCACTACGTGGGGTCGGCTACATGAATCCTTTTTCTCCATTGTATCATATTAAAAGTCAAATTCTCGTTTAAATCTAATAAAGAAAGGTCATTCCTAATATTTTCTAACCAAGTCTTTTTAGGTCTACCCCTACCTTTCTTAACATAAGTCAAATCTAATACCTCTACTCTCCTAACCGGGTCATCGGAAGGCCGCCGTTTTATGTGACCAAACCATCTAAGACGACTCTCTCTAATCTTAAGGAGAAATTATTCCATGAGTAGTCTGGACAGGCAAGAACTGTCCAGACTGTAAGTGTACAAACTCTATACTATTTTTAACTTAATTTGGTTCAAATTATGTAAACACTGTTTGTACATAATTTGTACACTCATAATCCGAATGATTTTTTCTTGTCCGGATTCCACACGAAATAATCTCTCTAAATTTGAGTATTATATGTGTGCAAGTTTGATTTAATTTACTCAAACTAATATATATATATATATATATATATATAGATCAGCATAACCGTAGAAGTCAATGTCATACAGCCCGATTGATGAAAACTCCAATACCCCATCTTCATGATGTTAAGGTGTTAGCTGATGAAAAAAAATATATCGAAACCGAAGCCGATTATGTGCGTTAAAAGGAAATTGAAGTCATGAGTTCTCACCCACTCATTAATTAATTCACGTGCCCGTCCTCCATTAAATAATAGAAAGCTCTAAACGGAAGTTACGTAGCGCAGCAATCTATACCTTCAAAGAAATATGTAAATGCCTACATTTTATCTGTCTATTTGATTTGATTCCTCTAACTTAACTATCAACATGTAGGATGGAACAAAGCCGGAGATGTAAGACTAGATCTGACAAACATATTATATATATAAATTTCGAATTTAATATATTTTTAGTTGGTAACTTAAGCTTCCAATGAACATATTAAAATGGGTTGCATTTGACATACAGTGAGTTCACTTTGATCTATTGGTTGAGAACTTATACAGTAGGGGTTTCAATATTTGACACGGCTAGAAAATCCATTCAAAATTTTTTAGCTTAGGGTCAACCCGTATGAGAAACGGGTCGAGTTCGGGTTGACCTGGAAAAATGAAATTAACCCCATTTGACATGGAAACGTGAATTTACAGTGTCAAGTCAAGTCGCCATTGCGTCATTTTGTGCGTCAATTCAGCCATCCAAGCATTAGTTGCCGTCGCTTTAGGCTGCTAGCCATGTAGAGTATCTCGCGAGAGTCGAGAGCCTTGCTTGTTCCAACTTCCGTTGTTCGCCATGTCGCTTGAGCCGATTTGAACTGTCAGGCAGCTCCAGTCCGACACCGCCTCACCCGCGGTGGCCTCGCCAGCCGCTTGACTGCCGGAGCCTGTGAGCTTGTGCTGGTTGGCCTCGCCTGTTCGCATCCGGGTATGCGGGTCGGGTCAACCAGTAACATGGGTCAACTCGGGTTCGACCCGAACCCGACCCGACGACCTGTTTTGACACTCCTATTATACAGTGTATTCGATTTTACACTTTAATTCATTTTTTGAATGTCCTAAAGATAAAGTAAATGATACATATCACCTTAGATAATGACTAGAGGATCGAAGGAACACGAGCTAATTATTCTACATTGGAAATTACAGGAAGAAAACCCTAAAACAAGCACTCATCGAAGGAAGTAAATTTTCAATCAAAAACCGTCCTAAAAAAGATGGCCAATTTTGTGAACATTTTCCTCTCAATGCTCACTTTTTTTTTAAAAATTTTATTTCATTTTTTATTTTTATTTTTTATTTTATTTTATTTTTCCTCTCAATGCTCACTTGAATCAATGATTGGTACTTTGTGTTGGGTCCCAGGATTCTAACCTTCTCAATTAAATTACAACACCATATGGTATCACATTCATTTTTTATATTTGAAGGAACAATTAATTACTTTTTTGCTCTCCTAATCATAAAATAAGTATTATTCAGCAAATGTCACATGCTAAAGATTATTAGATCCATGCAGCCCATGTGTTTGTAAGAGTTGGTCATTTTATTTTATTTTTAATTTAATTATTTTATATTAGATAAGTATAGTTTACATTAGTCAGGTCAGTAGAAAAATAGCATAATTGTCTTAGCATTGAGACATTCATATTATTAGAATAATTGCGTACATAATATCTAGATATGTGAGTTTATTTTAATTGACTAAATATCTCAAAAAAAAAAATGACGATCAAATTTTAATTCTAAATAGAGTTATTAAAAAATAATTGTAATAAAAGCAGAATATTCAAAGGCATGCTTAAATTTAATTTCATAATTTAAAAATATAAACCGTAGTAATTAAGCTTCCCCAAATGAGGCCTTCACCTAAGGTTTCGTTTGTGACAGCTTTTTTATTGCTTCTTAAAGTAATTTTTTAATATAAAAGTTACCTTTTTATATCAAAAATTATTTTAAGAAAACAAACAAAACCTAAGACAGAAATACGTATGCTAAAAAATCAAAGGCGGGATGCTCTGTTCATTCTTGAAAAAATTGTCCGGATCGGCCTTAAACTTGGCATATGCAAGTCTCTTGAAGTTGACTCTGTAATATTTTTTCCCCCATATTTTAGCTTTGTCATAGCTTATCATCCCTTCAGTGTTTCGTCCCAAGTCCAGATCCCTAAAGTTAAGGAAAGCAGATCGAGGTTTCTTTGAAACAAATGGAGCCATGAATTTGTAAAACCCCCTCAACCAATTAATATGCTTCTTTGCTACTTTCTCTCCCGTCCACTTCCAGGCCAGCAAATATTGTATCACAAACAAACTTCCATTCCTGTGAGGAAATGGAGTCTCAGTCTCTGCAATCTCTGCAACCTTTCCTCCCAATGGCTCTATTAGCATCACAAGCTGCTCGTCTCCTCTGAGAAGATACTTCCATATCTCCTCCCAGCTCTGCTCTGCAATGGGCTCTGTAACTATATCTGACTTCACTTTAAAGGAAAGGTTGAGTGTTCTTGGATTTCTATCAAGTAAAATGCTTAAAGGCTGGCTGCTATTTATGCTCGATACAGGAATGGTAGAGAAGATTATCAGGGACTCAACCCAACTCATCTCCTTACAGTCTTTAATGGCCATTTGTAACTCTGGTAAGCTCTGCTCCATGATTAAGCGCAGCTCAGGCAGCTCACCCAAGAACAAGCCGCTAAAAGTGACTTGCACGGTCTCATTTGTCACGTTCAAAAGTGCGTTGATGTAAAGCCTTTTGTCTACTCTGTAAGCCACCTGCTGCCATTTGGCGACAGCTTTGGTCGCCACCAGCAAAGAAGTTAAGCTTTTGGAGAAAACTGTTACCTTTGGAGGGACTTGGACGAGATTTATCTTGTAGGCGAGTATGACTCCAAACTCGCGCCTCCTCCTCCTCTCAACGCCCAAAAGAGATCCTCTCCCATAGATTCCCTTTCCAAGATCTCTCCGTCGGCTTTAATGATGCGGATGTCGACGACGTGGTCGGCGGCAATGCCGTGCTGTCGCATGATGGTACCAATCCCTCCGCCACTTATATGCCCGCCGACGCCGACCGTTGGACAGAATCCAGCGGGAAAGGCTAAAGTTCGGCTCTTTGAAGCGATGGAAAAGTAGAGCTCACCGAGTGTGGCGCCGGATTGCACCCAAACCGTGTTATCGGCAGTGAATGAGACGGAGCGGAGGTTGAAGAGGTCGAGGATGAGGAAGGGGCCAAGGCTGGTGGAGTAGGAGAGGCCTTCGTAGTCGTGGCCGCCACTTCTGGTTATGAGTCGAAAGTTGAGGTTTTTAGAACAGAGGACGGCGGCTTGGGCGTGGGATTCCTGTGTTGGGGTGACGATGAGAAAAGGTTTGGGGGAGCGGTTGTCGAAGATGATGCGCGGATTTCGAGCGGAGGAGGAGAGAGTGGTAGTGAAGTTCGTGGATTTGGGCGTGAAGACGAGGGTGCCGGGAATGGAGTGATTGTAGAGGCATTGGAGGAGTGAGTGGTGAGAAATGGAGGGGGGGAGGAAGAGGAGGGAGAGGAGGAGAGGGATGGAATACGGGAACTTCGGAGGGAGATTCATTTCTGGTTTTTAGAGCGGTATTGTTGCATTTAACTTACGTGGATTCATTTTATAGGGAGAGCGGCTTTAAATGGGTCCCATGTTCGTTTGCGGCAGGCTTTTTATGAAGTGATTATAAGTGAGGACATTTATTAAGCTGAACTTAAGAAAGCTTCAAAATAGCTTAAATATGGGATCAGTCAAAATTTTGGCTCATGACTAGGGGTGTCAATTTCGGGTTATGGTTCGGGTTTGGGTCGAACCTGAAACTAAACCGGCACTATTCGGGTCAACCCGAACCCGACCCATTTAGGCAAACGGGTCAGTTTTTCAGACCCAAACACGACCTGCTTCCGGTTTGGGTCAACCCGACACAACCCGAATGACCCGGGACAGACAAAAAATTGTTAGTTTTCGGGTAAAAAATGGGTCAATCTCCGATTTTCGGGTCAAATGAGGCCCAATCTCGGTTTTCGAGTGAAAATGGGTCAATTTCGGGTTACTAGGTCAACCCAAACCCGACCCGTTTCGGGTTAGGGTCAACCCTAACCCAAAATTTTCACGTCAGGTTCGAGTTGAATTTTCGAGTCGTGTCAAATATTGACACCCCTACTCAAGACTTATCTCATTTGGCTTTATACAAATTTGTCCCAAATTAAAAATAAATGCAATCTTCAAAATAAAATCTTGTTCTTACTTATATAATGTCATAAAAAGTGTTATGAATTTTTTAACATATAATGTATAAAATACAAAGCTATAATGATGTCCGATGGGAGGGAGAAACGGGCGATGAACAAAGTGCAAGTTGCAGGAGTCGGCAGCTTAAACAATACCCAAGAACGAGTTTCTTGGATGGGCAACACCACCTGATCGACTCGAGATACAAAAACCTAATAACCAAATCTAAACGAATTTTATTATTCATCTCAATAACTGAATACAGGAATCAAGAGATGAGATAACCCTCTATTTAGATTATGTTTGGCTACCTCAAGGGTATCTTTGGAGGGAATTATTAAAGAAAATTAGAAATCATAATAAGAAAAAGAAATAACATATAATCAATAGAGAAGTGGTGGGTTTGGATGGCTAAATCGATTCGAATAGATCCACCAGATGTCATTCTCCCTATCTAGGAAAGACTTCAGCATAAACTGAAGTCGATGGATGGCTAGCTTGAGGTACTTTGAAAAGATCTTATAGAAATACCAACACCAACATCCATTGCCTCCATGAACTATGTGTCAGAATGCACGAAGGTACCAAGGTGGTCGACAAAATCAAGTTTGGTCATACCAATTCTGCTATCAATGATGGAAAGTGTATTTGTTGTGTTAGTATTTGATCCAATTTATATATTTACTAATTTTCCCCCTTTAGGTTATTTAAACAGGGGTGTAATTTTGAATTAATTAAAGAAGATGAGGAGAGCATGAGGCTCTCGGTCTTGTCAAGCTAGCCAGCTTTGGAGGTGTAGCTTAAAAGGGGATGATGGAGGAGAGGAAGGGGTTGTTGTCTTGGATTCAAGTCAAGACAACGAGATTTCATTCAAAATTCATCTTCCTGCAAGACAAGAATACACAACAATCTGTATCAGAGATTGGTCAGAAAGATCAAGAGAAGGAAGGTGTTTCTTGGTCACAAAGATCGAGTGATGTTTTATTGGAAAAATCCTCAAGAAATGGAGAAAGCTTCTTGTAATCAAGAACAATAATGGTGATCATGAGGTATAGTGCTTGGGTTTGGCTTGTGGAGATGCGAGAACGGGCCGCATGTGGGCTCAGAGGCTGGGCGTGCGAAGATGCCTGTTGCATGAGAGTTATTTGCATGAGAATGGACATTGGATTGAAGCATAAACGCGGGTTGGCATTACGCTGGTGTGCCTGGTAGCGAAAGATAAGTGGCATCATGCAGGAGTGTCAAACGTGGAGGTCGCATGACACACGGTTGAAGGAGATGTGTCGCTTATGCGGGTTAGATTCACAAGCGGAAGCAGGAAGCTAGTTGGGAGAGAGCAGAGCAAACGATTAGGCGAATCACACATAGGTAGGAACCCACAGGAGCTTGGTAGTTGTTGTCGTGCGGGAGGTCAGGCTAGTTGCAGAAGCATAGGATCAGATCATGAGACTCACGCAAGCGGGCATTGTGTGGGGCGCTAACAGGTGTTGTACGGAGAACGGGAAAATGCGAGCAGGGTGATTATGCAAGACGCCCACGTTGCCCTGGACACTGTGGACATTGGGCTCGGGTCATGGATCTCCAGTGTCACATTGGGCACGTAGGCGCGATGGATGCATAGATCATGGCGAAGTCATGTACACATCTCAGAGTTGCAAGACGGGCGTGCAGGATTCTGTGGGCTAGAACACACGAAGGCAAGAATACACGATAATTGGTATATTTAAGAAGAAAATTGAGAAGGTGAAGCAAGTCGTACAATGAAGGCCTTTCTTGGCTATTACTTTTTTGGACAACAGGTGGAGGACAAGAGGTAACCAACAAGGAAGATTTTTCTTGTATGGTAGATAGATTCAAAACTAATGTAAGGGTCACTATTTTTTGTGGCAATGGATCAAGGTGAAGATTGGTAGTATTTTGTCCAACTTGTTTATTTATTATTTTGTCCCTTTTAGATTATTTTACTATAAATAGGGGTGTAGTGGTGAATTGAAGAAGATTGGCTTCTCTCTCTCTCTCTCTCTCTCTCTCTCTCTCTCTCTCTCTAGGTGACGATGAGAGTAGGAGGCTCTCGATTTAGGCAAGCTAACCAGTGGTGGAGGTGTAGTTGTAAGTAGGCCTGTGGAGGAGAGGAATGGGCCATTGTCTTGGATTCAAGTCAATATAGCAAGATTTCATTTCAGATTCATCTTCCTCTAAGACTCTTACATAACATGTTGCCTTATCTAGAACTATATGAAAGAATAGTTCCAACTGGGCATCTAGCTTGCTCTTTTCATCATCATACACGAGCTTATCAAAACCAAAAACTTAAAAAGAATTTGTCGTCCTCATACATGGGCTCATCATAGACAGACAAATGCATAGATTTAGGCGCTAGATCTTTAAACCCATTGAAATGGGCTCGATAGAGGGTGCAGAGGAAGACTTACGGGATGGCCCTTCAAACACATCTTAGTAAGAAGAAGGGGGAAGAAGGGATCTGATCCAAATCAAGTAGATCAATCTTGAATCCTCCGTCATCCCGTAATCCTCACCTAGTGTGGTTCTGATGTTGTCTTCTTGCCTCTTCATCACTTGAAAGATCTTGATGAAAAAAATGAATGTTTTCTTCCTCTTCTTGACATTCCCATGCTTTTCTTTGCTCCAATTTTGCTAGCCTTTGTTGAATCTATTGTATTTCTCTTTGTAATTCCTCAAAGTGCACTGGTTTTTTGTGGTTTCCGATAAGGCAACATTTTTTCGGCTTTATTAAGATAGTTGTCTTGAGGCTAAATTTGTGGCCGATATGAATTCTAGCTGTTGAATTCTGGCCAAGAATGAAAAATTATGTTATTAGTGGATGGAATAGGTTGGTCATGAAAGAAGGAAGAGGAGAGCATGTAATAAATTGTGAGTAAGAGCAGGAACATGTAATAAATTGCGTAGACGTAGCTTACGAGGCGTGTCCGGAAGCGATAGAAGACCTTGTCCGGAATTGTGGATCGGTAGATAGGATCCATTGGCGATGGAGACGGTATTAGGTCCAGTGTAGTTCGTGGGTGATTGAAGATTATGTCCGTTTGGTGTGAGATGACTGGTTGCGCCCGAGTCGAGGATCCACTCTTGAGTGGAAGTGTTGGACGGTTGAGCAAGAAGTGCTCGAGGAGGCCGTGTCGTGGTGGGGGCGTACGTGGGGTTGCAACGGTGCCAGCAATTGAGGGCTATATGACCCGTCTTGCCGCAGATCTGACAGGCCGGTCTGCTGGTGGTTGTTTGGACGGTAGAACCAGTCGTTGTTAACGGAAGATTGCTGCTCGGAGGAGATGTTTTATTCCTGGAGAATTTTCTTTGTAATTTGCCACGGGAGTTAGGAGCAGAGTAAAGAGCAGTCACAGTTGCACTGTTTTGCTGTTCTTTGAGAGCATCTTGTTGAAGTGTGATCTCTTCACTACAAAGAAGAGAATAGAGTGTGTCGAGGTCGATGGGTAAAAGAGAGGTGCGAATTGATGTCTTGAAGGGGTTGTAGATGGGTGGTAATCCGTTCAAGATGTGGATTATGATATCTTCCGGATCAATTTTAGATCCGGAGGCGGCAATATTGTCTACAATAGACTTAACGTGGGTCAAGTACTGTTGCATTGTCAGATTTTTCATCTGAACATGATATAATTCGTTCTTGAGTTGGATAGCTCGAGAGCGATTTGAAGGCTGTAGCAGTTTCTCAAGAATCATCCACGCATCGTGAGTGGAGGTGGAAAAGATGATGTAAGGGAGTATGGTGGGGGAGATAGTTGAAAAGAGAGATGAAAGGAGGTTACTGTCCACAAGTTTCCAGCGGTGGTAATCGTGAGTGGTTTGATCGGCGGGTTCTGGAAGATCACCGGTTAGATGGCCGGCGTAACCATTGGCTTGGAAATGCTGAAGAATCTGCATGCGCCAAATGGGATAGTTGTCCGTTGTCAAGGGGTGGGGAAGGAGGTTCTTGACATTAGAGACAAGAAATTTGAGAGGAGCCAGGATGGTCATCTCTGTGGGAGGAGTTCCGGTCTGGGCGGTGGAGGAAGAGGGTGGAGCAAAATTCTCTGATTCTTGATCTGCCATAGTTGGCTCTGGATACCATGAAAGAAGGAAGAGGAGAGCACGCGGAACGAACAGAGGCAAACAGGAACAGGAAAAAGGAATTGTATATTGAATAATTAAAGTTGATTATAATCGGTAGTATATAAAGACCCATAGAGGGTAAGACAGTAAATAAAGCTAAAAGAAGGCCTTGTATGCCAACAGGTCATAGGTGTCTTTATAGTTGGAAGAAGAATGATAGTTCCCATGCTTTCTTCGAAGGAATTCTTGCAATGTAGGGTCGACGCATGGTCGGGCCATGGGCTAGCGTTGAATACGTGGTCGGGCAGGGCGCGGGATTTATCAGACAAAGCGGGCGACCGGGCACAGGCTTGGGCCACGTGAGCCAAGGGCATGAGATGGGTTGAGCTTTGCAGGTGACTAGCATAGGTTGGGTCATGCCGTTGGTGTCGTGCATATAGGCATGCTGGATCGCGCATGTGGGCGTGGGACACACGGGCACGAGGAGCTTGGCTACGGGTTCGAGGTGTCAGGACTATTCGATTGGGCTGTCGAGATCGCGCAGGAACAATTGCTTCTTGAACTAGTTATTGTTAAATTTAGTCTAGGTGGCATCTTAGCTGGCTTTGATGTCAAATGATGCCTAACGGAGGAGGAGAAGGAGACCACCTAGAGAAGTCTAGGATACAAAAGAACATAACAACTTTGTTATATATATATTAATGGCACCCTTCAAAGAAATTCATCTTTGTTAATCTTCTTGTAGGATCATATTAGGAAGCATAGGCGTGCCCCCCTAAAAAAGTTGATTTTTTTTTTTTTTAAATCTCAAGATAAAATCAAGTTGGAAACTTTAAAAATTAAATCGGAGACCATATGAACTCCGATTTCAATAAACTTATAGTCGAACTGAACGTCTCGAAAATATGAACCCAACAACACCAAATTCAACTCAATCCGAACCGAAATGACTCCAAATCAAAGATCCGAAGCATATTTGGAAGGTTCAAAACCATAAATTGTATTACCAAAGGTTTCCAAACATGACATTCTTATAGTCGAATCGAGCGGCTAGACAAATCCAACGAGCCCAAGATCGCCGAATTCTGATATTACTAAGACATTTAAATGCCCAATAAACTGTCCACAATTAAGATTGATCATCCATTCAAATCACTCACATTTAAATTCCTATTTTATTTACATTTTTTCTTGAATGATATTTCTTAATCCTAAATAATCGATCTTAAATGATTTTATGATTTTTTTTGTGCAATGAGATTTTTAATATCACATATTAATAATTAATATATTAAACATGTTCTAGCAGAAATCAAGTAATTTGATGATTGAAGTCATTTTGTGAAGAAAGAAAATAAACTAATTTACTACCAAAGTTTTATCATTTTTAATACTGATTATATTGGTCCTAAGCCTGAACGTAAAAAGTTAAAGAAAAATTAAAAAAAAAAATTTAGGCCCCCACTAGATATATTTTCTGTCTCCGCCACTGTTAGGAAGTGATCTTTAAACTCTCTCAAATATGATATTGTCGCTCCGTCTACCAGAATCTTTAATTCTCTTTCATACACAAAAGGATATTGCCGTATATGTTTGCCAGAATCTTGAATTATCTTTCATATGTTGTCCAATGATTCTGTTTCACCTTTAACTTCTATATTTCAATTTACCTATTCACCTAGACGATTTCATTAAAAAGTTCTTATTTAAACTTAAATCACAATTCCATCTCGCCTCCTATAAAAGATCTGAATACTTTATTTATTCTTCTTCTTTTCATTTATATCAAATGTAATGATAGAAAAAAATGTATTTCTTTCTCTCAATTGTAATATCTCTTTGCTACATTTCACCTAGGGGTGTCAATATTTGACACGACACGAAAATCCGACCCGGACATGACCCGGAAAATCCGGGTTGAACCCGACCCGATTTCAAAACAGGTCGGGTTCGGGTTGACCCGGCGGGTTGCCGGGTCAACCCGCCAACCCGTTTAACTTAAAAAAATTTCAAATTTCCCGCCTCTGCCGCTCGCCTCGCGTGCTGCCCGCGCTGCCGCCCGAGCTCGCCGTGCGCGTGTGCCCGCGCTGCCCGCCGTCGCCGCTGTGTGCTCGAGCTGCCCGCCCGCGTGCCCGCCACGTTGCCCCGGCCGCTCGCGCGCTGCCCGCGTCCGCTTGCCCAGCGCGCCTGACTGTGCCCGAGTGCCCGAACGAGCTCGACCGACGCCCAGCGTGCCCCAGCGCGCCCGCCAGCGCCCCGTGCTGGCGTCTGCCCGCTTGCCTCCGCCCCGCCGTCTGCCTGTCGCCGTTCCGGCGCCGGCAACCCCAAAACCGGGTCGGGTTCGGATTTCCGACCCGTTTATCTACCCGGGTCGGGTTAGGGTCGACCCGTTTGAACCCGGGTCAGTTCCGAGTTCGACCCGAACCCGACCCGTGACCCGAAATTGACACCCCTATTTCACCCTCTTGACTCCCTTAGGAAAGCTTTACTAGTACTATAACATCTCTTAATTATACTTTATGATTGATATAATGGATAGTAGTTTTTTAGCTTGCCATCATAATGGACATAAGTAATGCTATATTTTTTGCACATTATATCTTCTTCTCTCTATCTCCTCATAAAATAATTTAAATATTATACTTTCTCACTCTTGCTTTCCATAGTTCACAAAATTATGGAGTAAGTCTATGTTTGGGAGATATAATCATTTATTTATTTTTCATACCGTTCTCAAATATTCATTTGACGTTCGTTTTCTTATTAATTTTTATTTTTATTTTTATTTTTATTTTTATTTTTTTTATGGGAGACTCCTTTTAGAATAAGATTTATTAGAGATTGATAACTATAAGAAATTTATTGTCCAACTTTTTTAAAAAATATATATTTTGCATATTCATAATTATTTTTAAAAATATCAATTTTTTCATAATAATTTTACAATCATAACAAGTTGCCGCTATCTTACTTCAAAAAAAAAAAAAAAAAAACCAATCCTAATTTATTAAGAACCTACTAAAGTATTTTTTGATAGATGTTTAAAAACAGTGATAAAATTGCTCATACATAATTTATTTTGATCTGTTGGTTGAAAATTTTGACTATCAAAAAAAAAAAAAATTATATTCGAGTCTTATATATATAATATGTGCGTAAATTTATCTTAATCAACCTAAATTAAAAGAAAAAGTAAACTTGGTCATTTTCTGATTTTCATGCGCATAATGATTCAAATCTCACCAATGAGAAGAACTCATCGAATACCATTAAAAAATAACTCGCCGTGCACAGCATGAGAAGACAGAATAATACTAAAAGCTAATGGAGAGAGAACACAGGTCAATGAAATCATATCTCATCATAATTGTATTATTTGATCAGCACGCCTCTAAAAAATTTAAGATTTATTTTAATATATATATAATAATTATGATCAAAAGTCGTTGGAATGAATCTCAAAATTTTTCTTCTTTCAAAAACCAAACAATTTTGATCATAATTATTGTTATTTTTTCTTCTTTCAAGACCTTTAGATTTGACTTTAGGCTATAACTTCTTGTGGGTCCTTTAATAGAGAAGAAGGATATAGCTTATGCAATATCATTGCTTGACATTTCACTTTTGTCAACCAGATTTAGAAGAGATGGAAGACATGAAACCAAATCCATCTTCTTTTTAGTTTGTAGTTTTGTTTGGAATCTGATTATGTCAGTTAATTGTATTGTAGTGTTGATTTAGATCTTAATTTATCGGTTATGTCCGATGAGAAGCTTATGAGGGGTTGTAAGGGGGGAGTGCACCCTTGCTCGAGGGGCAGGCGAAACCCCCAAAAGATTTTTTGTATGTACAACCATACTACAGTGTTTTAGATTCGGGCTGGAGATAGAGAGTGGAGCAATGCAGCACTCCAACTCCAGCACTGCGACCTTGTCGTTGGACTGGAGATAACGAGTGGCAAGCTTCAATGCTCCAACCCTACGCCGCGATGCTACGAGTCTGGCATGGTAATTTTTCTTCCATCTTTTTCTTATTTCACTTAAACAGTTGCATCATTTGGATGTTTTAAATAGTATCTCTTTTAGTAAAATTATGTATGAAGTGAAAAGATACAAAATAGAGATTGAGAGAAGATAGATTTGTAAATTTGGAGTGATGTGAGTGATGTGGCTCTGTGATTTTTTCCTTATTTTTTATTTTTCAATGTTAAATTTAGGTGTCCTTTCTTCTTGGTTGCACTTTATTTTCCTTAATTGTTTGACTGAGTGATTATACTTCCTAACACCCTGATTGAGGTATAAGATTTTGAAATTTTACAATTTAATCTTAATTTGCTTGTCGTCAACATTCTACACTCCCTCAATAGGGAACAATTATTAGGTCCGGTGACCGGACGTAGCTCTACGTCCGGTCACCACTGAGTTACCCGGTATTTGCTCGGTATTTGCTTGATCTAATAATGAAAATACCGCTATGTGAAGACCATTACCGAATAAAACCGAGCAATACCGAGTATACGAAAAAAAGGGTATTTTTTTTCTAGAAAAAACTCGAGATACAGTTTTTTAAATAAACTCGTATTGCTTGTGTTCTCGTATTACTCGGTATTGCTGGTATTTGTCTTCACATAATGTTATCATCATATTCGAACATATTCGACAAATACGTGATTTTGTGCCAGCTAGTGGCGCGATTTAGTGCCGGCCGAACGTAGCTCTACGTCCTTTCACCGGACCAAATAAAAGTTCCTCAATAGGCCGATAAAATTTTAAACTCCATTTTTCATTTGGATTTAACTGAGACTCACACTGAATTCTTATTAACGATCTTTTCTATAATGAATTCTAAGCTCACCGCCAGTATTTGATAATCTTTTCCACTTGACTTTGTACAGCTCACTTCCACAAGTTGTTATAATTGTTTAATTGCTTAGCTCTTATATTTAACCCTTTTTTATTAAGAGCAAAACCATTTCTTTCATTAGCTGGGGCTATTTAATCTAGCATTGGCTATAAGGCATAAAAATAAAATACAAAATTTTAAAAGTGATCCAAAACGACTCCTTAGGCCATTCTCCAACCAATCACTTAATGCGCATATACAGTCCGCCGGCAACTCCAACCGAGCTTCAGATCGCGAAAGCAAATGCTCGCATTGAACAGCGCGAATTAAATGCGAGATCTTAAATGCGTCGTACGTCATGATACGCTTTCTCATCATCAGAAAAATTCGGTTGGAAAGAATATAACGATAATTTCATTTTGTGTTTATGGGGTAGTTGTTCGATTTGGATGTGTCGTTACTGTTCTTTTAAGTATTAATATATTTTTGAAGTGTAAAATGAATTTTTTTTTCTTTTTTATTGGAGCGATGGCTCTTAACAAATCTAAAAATAATCACCTTAATGAATAAGGCACCGCAAGGAGGGGGGGGGGGGGGGGGGGGGGGGGGGGGTGGGGGGGGGGGGGGGGGGGGGGGGGGGGGGGGGGGGGGGGGGGGGGGGGGTGGGGGGGGGGGGGGGGGAGGAATAAAAAAGAAGAAAATTAAATATTTTAAAGCAAGTTTTTGAAAAGAATAAGTAATCACACAATATTTCATTATAAAAAGACAGAAAAAAATTAACAAAATGCAAAAAATAAAAATAAGAGTCACAATATTTTTAAACGTGGTTTCGGTTCCGCCATGATATCCAAAATTTCCAACCTAAACCGCCCACGGCTATAAGTTAAGGCTAAGCCACCTCGTTCTTTGGCTAGAACTACACTAATTCCCAAATTTGATTGGCAAACCACCTCAACTTCCTTATACCAAATTTTAAAGTTCTTTAAACCCATAACCACCCTACACGGCGAGTACAAACCCAACTAATTTAACAATTAAAATCTTCACCAAAACCCAATGATGGCTTAGAGATCAAGAAAATTAAAATTAATTAAAATTGATGTAAATAATACAAGCACAAATTATCTTTCAATAAAATATCCACAATATTTGAGGCGATCTTACAAATTAATTTAATCATCTCACTACTTGCAAATGAAATATTAAATATACTCACTTTAAGATAGATTTATATTTTGTTTAAAATAAGAATAATATTTTAAATAAAAAATATATTCTTGCTGATTTAAATTGTAACGTCTCTTCAAATAAAATAAAATGAATTAGATTATAGATGTAAATCTATTCGACCTTAAAGAAGTAAAAATACTTGCTTTGCTAAACTTTATGAATTTAAAAGATATGATATAGACAACTTTAATATGATTTTTTCATACAAAGTCTTTCACCAAAAATAAATATATTCAAGAAAGAAATATATGGTGAAAGCTAACGGAACAGTAAGTAAAGATTTAAAGAATGAAAGAAAACTCAAGAACTCTAAGAGAAGTTACTCAGTTTTGTGTGTTGAATATTACTCAGTTTTGTGTGTTGAATATTACTCAGTTTTGTGTGTTGAAGCTTTCCAAGAAAGATTTCGATCTAGCAAATGAAAAGAGCTATTGGAATAAAAAATCAAAGTTTCTTCTCTCTCAAAGATATAGCAATGTAAAGAGGAAAGGAAGACTGGAAGAAATTGCTGGAGATTTTTCCTTGAGTCAGCCCTGTATATGTAATATGTAAAGAAAGATGTATTTTAATAGGAAAAAGGGTAATAAAGTCATAATTTGCATAAAACCTATTAATCTAATATATTATTTCTTTAACTAATAATTTATATTCATTAAGAATTCATTTAATTAAATTATATCTATATGAGTTTCAACGGCTATAAAATGACAAGCCACAATGGAGAAGTCAAAAAGTCTTCATATTCATCCAAAATATATGCAAAAAAGCTAGCACCAGATTATATTTAAATTAGATAATATTTGGAAATTCATTATAAATTCAAATTAAATTCAAATGAGTCATATAGCCTATCAATTTCTATTTAAAGAATCCAAACAATCACATGCAATAAAAAATAGACCATGTTTTGAAAAAAATAGTATTATATTCATTAAAATGAAAACTAATGTACATTTTTAATTATTTAAGGATATATTGAATATTTAATAAATAATATTATGTAGTATATATATATATATAGTAATATAATATATATTTATTTTTTATATAAAATATATATATATAATATATATATATATATTTAATTAATCATACATTAAAAAAATAGATGTTAAATAATAAGTCAGTTTAAAAAAAAATAACTACATAATAAAAGTTTTTGCCATATAAGCTTATTACCTTTTATTCTTCCAATTAGAATAATTTTCCATATTTGATCATAATTATGCACTCAATTACTGTTATAAAATTTATTTAATGAAGAATCTTACAATTACTATTTCAAAGATTAATATATAATTAATAATATATATTTAGATTGTGAGCAAATCAAATCATGCAAATAAAAATTAATGTGCCACTAACATACTCCTATGATAATATAAAGTCCTTCAAGTTGTCCATCTTGGTCCATCTTAATCTCAACATTTGATTGAACTTGAGTTGTGCAATGAAAATTTCATAAGTAATTACAATTAATGCACATATTACAAAAACACCCCTGACATACTTAGCACACAAATTAGAGCATTTCCAAGCATAGTTAGTTAACATCAAAATCCTCTAA
>CM039734.1:69158147-69312436 GCA_022539455.1 Dendrobium nobile
ACCGCCTGTCGTAAACGGTATATCTGCAAGCTCCCTATTTCCTGCTCCGGTATAATCTTTCCATACAGTGATATAGACCAAGCTTAACCTCGGATTTGAAGATTTTTTCTCTGAATATTGAAATTGAGGGTTAAGATAATATGCAGCGCATGTAGATGTCGGTGTAACTGCACCTCCCACCGAGCATCAACGATATCCCAAATCTCCCTATAACTTGCCTCTCCTCCCAAGTATGTGCAATCAACTCCTTGGCCTCATCCATAGCATTATAATAAAACCCATAGCTGGTTTTTCTCTGCATCCACTAAGCGTAGAACTTGCACTAAGGGTCTCGTGCTCAAAATGGCATAGGTCATAGTACGCCAAAATTATCATTCGAATTATCTTTCTTATCTCCTTTTCCCTCACTCTTCTTCCCCAAGCAGAGTTTTAGCCATTCAGTTGATGTAAACATGGCTTCCAAAGGTTGCCTCACCTCCATCAAGTTTGCAGTGTCAATAGGAGGTGGCAAACCTATAGATTCACAGTGCCCAAATGTTAAAACTAGAACATACAGTTGGAATGATTTACAATGTAAAAAATATGAAGTAGTCATGTACTGATCCATAGGACCCCGTGCACCTCTATTATGTATAGTGGAGGAAGAGCCCTTTCCACTCTCGCTCCCAAATAGGCACCTTGGTCGACCCTTTCATCAAATTGCTGCTGTTGTAAGTGTTTGACAGTGGTAGTTTTCTTCATGTAAGCACTAATTTCTTCCTTACACATTGTCCGGCACTTTTGCACAAGGTGCTACGTTCTGTGAGAGCATGATAAGTGCTCCTTCATGCGGGTTACTCCGCTTCCAACTTTTCTCACAAAAGTTGCACACTTTAAATAGACTAGCTCTTCTCTCCGCCGCCAATGTCAACTTTGTACACTATACTTCCAAGAAGGGTCCTCCGCAATGACGTATTCGTCTTTTCTTTACCTCTAACCATGTCTCCTAAAGCAATAAATCAAATACACAAAAAAAATAAAAAAAAACTAAAACCTAAATTCTCTTAAACTTGCAAAAATAATTCCTAAATAATAAAAATACCTAAAATCCAATGTGGAGTACTCCTGAGGGTGGCCGGAAGTTTCCACTTCGCCGGAGAGGGGCGGGCGCCGGGGAGGAGGGCGCGGAAGCAAGGCCGACCGGCGGGAGGGCTTCGTTTTCGCGAACAGGGAGCTGGAAGCGGGTTTTTTTTCGGAATGAGGGAGGCTGTGCGGGTATAAGGAGGAAGAGGTTTATTTTAAGTGGGTGGGGACCTAGCCTCTGAGGCGTACGCTCACCCAGAATTGCGCAATGCGCCTCTGAGGCGCGCCTCAGTCCCGGTGAGGCGTACGCCTCATCCAGGTCCAGAATTGCGTAAGCCTCGAGGCGTTTTTTGGTTGAATTGCGCAAAGGCGCGCCTCTAATTGCGCAATTTTAAACCATGTCCGCAACACTCGTATTAGCGGACAGAAGGCGTGTACAAGCCCTCAAATGAAAAAGTTGTGCGCACTCAAATGGCTGTTACCTGCAAACTACAAAATATTTCAAAGTACCCCACACAATGCACTGTGTATGTATACACATAGGTACAAAACGGGGTACGTCTAAATCATATAAAAAATCTCCCATTGGCCCCAGCGAGCGTGTTATTGGTACACACGTGACGCCTAGGGATCTGCGAGGGTCGATAAGTGATTCTAGTTCGAACCCGATCCTTCTATATGGATCAATAGAAGTCGACAGGGTCGAACCTTTAAACGAATACACGGTTGTAGTGACGGTGTATTTGTTTAAATACATTCTTTTTAGGCCTTCAATGCCTAAAATCAAGAAAATTCATAAACAAAGGCACAAGCATCGAGAAACCCGATCCCCTATCGAAGTTGATAGGGTCGACAAGGTTAATCAACAAATGGAAATAACCCCAAACACCCCGATGATGGCCGTGTTGAATGCAGATCTCAACCGGAGGGGTTCACAAATACTTTCAAATATCTCTCAAAAGGTCACTTCAATCCAAAACGCCACCCAAATACTCCAAAACCCAAAAAGTTTCAAAAAATCCCAAAATTCCAAATATTTAAAAATGAAATAAATCCATCAACGCTTAAAGCAAAATCCATCCACCCTCCGCAACAGTTTGCCGAGGTAGATAAATCAAAATTTACTTCAGCTCACAAAGAGCGAAATGCCTAGTCGAAAATATCACTAGGATTCATTCTCAAACCAATCTCCTGCCAGTAAGGATGTGGTACGTGTCCTCTAACCAGCGGTCTGCCTAAATGGCCACCGCAGGATAAACGGTTACGACGACCGGGGCCCTCTGAACCGAGTGGTTTTGCCGCCAAATGGCACCACGAATACCGGTTATGGCCAGAGCCAATACGTCCTTATTGGCATCAAATCCTTGAGTATGAATCAATAGGATATGATCGATAGGGCACAAAGCCCTCTGTCAGCTAAGGTGGATTTAAATTTGTCCCCTTAGACAAACACTCCCCCCAGGTCTACAAGGTCCCCTTGGACGAAACAACCCATGGCTGCCGACAAGGATCCTTCTGTCGGTTGGGTCGACTACCTCCTCTGACTAAGTAGACCAGGGACCACGATGGCCCGGGACGCGGAACATGGGATCTTGATCGGGCCCATCATCCATTCCCCACCATCTGCTTTAAGTGAAAGATGGTGCAATTTCTATTTTAAATATTAAATCTTTCAATCCAAAATCCAAAAGCCCAACTCTTCAATTCCCAAATCCAAACCTCCAAACCCAAACCTACGCTGCTACTATATGCCAGATAACACGTATGTTTACGTATCTGATTGACGACTAGCCTTAATCGAAAGTTCTCTCTCGTGATCGGGAGGGGTAATTAACTATAGGGGCTTGCGCCTATGGAAACCAGAACTCAGATCATAAAGTCCTCGCAAATGAGGGCGAAATCTCTGGGTAGTGTCTTATCTACAAACCCATCTGCCTTCCAAAATTTACCCCGGAACTTAATTCGTTAAAACTCCCCTCGCCCAAACAGCAAAAAGAAATCGCAGCGAGCGTGGAGGCCGGGGCCGAATTTTCAGAGCCCACAGAAAACTCTATAACATGGTGGTTAGACGGACCTGCAATGCTTTATGGTACAAAATGATGGCCATTAAAAGAGAAGCATAATATTAAGTTCAGTGTTGCATTGCAGAGATAAGGATGCTTAGGTGAATGAGTAGCATTACTCTTAGAGATAGGATACGAAATGAGCATATACATGAAAAGGTTGGAGTAGCTCCAGTGGAAGATAAGATTAGAGAGAGTCGTCTTAGATGGTTTGGTCACATAAAACGACAACCTTTTGATGACTCAGTTAGGAAAGTAGATGTATTAGATTTGACTTATGTTAATAAAGGTAGAGGTAGACCTAAAAAGACTTAGAAAATATTAGAAATAATCTTTCTTTATTAGATTTAAATGAGAATTAACTCCTAACGGACACAACGAAGAAAAAAGGATTCATGTAGCCGACCCCATATAGTGGGACAAAGACTTGATGTTGTGTTGTTTTTGTGGTTATATGTTTTGAATTTGATTGGACTATTTAGTATATTAAAAAAAAAATTTTTTAGGGTAGCTTCTTTATCTATGATCCAAGAGTTATTGAGGGTGAAATTAGAGGCACTAGAAGCATAAGACAAATGGTTCTTACTAGATTGATTTAGCAAGCACTCTATTTTGAGGTAAAGGAGTGGAAATGGTCTTCTAGTTTGTCAATTTCTTCTTTTTTAAGGCTTCCATTTGCAAGGGACTTGGGTTTATCATGAGAAAGTCCGTTATCATCAATTAAGCTGGCTTGATTTTGTCAGCAAAATCCTCTATTTTGACTATGCCATTGGTTTTCCCATGAAGCTTGCAATTCTCTCATATCATGTATTCTTGCAATGTGTTTTCCATATTCCTTGATTCTTGAATATATTGGTATTCTTCAATTTATTGCTTTATATCAAATTTCCCTTTTTACCCTCATCATCTTTGAACTTTATAGTAATTATGACTTTGGCATGTATACCCAAGGAGTCAAGCATGACTAGGTGTGCAAACGAGTCGAGTCGAGCTCGAGCCAAGGGGTGTTTGAGTCGAGCTTGACTATCAAAACCCGAGCTCGAGCTCAAAGTCTAGTCGAGTTCAAAATCCGAGCTCGAGCTCGACTCGTCTTCAAGTCGAGCGACTCGTCGAGCTCCACAGTCGAGTTCGTCGTCGTGTTCATTGTCCCAAGTTCCGTCCCTCGTCGTCGAGCTGTCATCCCGAGGTCCGTCATCAATGACATCAAGAGCTTGTCCGTCGTCCGTCATCCGTCATCGAGCAGAGATCGGACGTCTTCAAGCGGAGGTCCGTCGTCATCTAGAGCTCGTCTGTCGTCGAGCAGAGATCCGCCGTCGTCGAGTAGAGGTCCGTCGTCATCCAGAGCTCGAAATCACATACGCCGTCTTTGGAAGGGGTCATCCGAGCTTGTCCGTCGTCTCGCTCGCGATTCCGATTCCCGCTCACGATTTGGATTTCCCGCCCGCTAGCTCCGCCGTCGAGCTGCTTGTCGAGCCGACAAGTCGAGTCCGACGCCTGTTCAAGCTCGAGCTTGACAAGCTTTCGAGCTCGAAAGTGTGTTCGAGCTCGACTCGCTAGCTTGATAAGCTCGACTCGTCGAGCCTGTTACCGAGTCCGAGCTGACTCGTGAGCCGGCTTGACTCGGTTGCACCCCTAAGCATGACACTTCTCTTATTTTCCTCCAGATTAATTAAGGCAAAATTTTCAACTAGAGATGATGTCTCTTTTCCCAACAATTGCATTCAAATATGATCAAAATAAGTATAAAGATTGCCATGAATTCAAACAATCTCACTCTTTTGCAAACTTCTTTAGTATGATGGCAATATAACTTTACTTCATCTTGATATTTTGATGGAGATCTATTTCAGGCCAAAAAAATTTCATTCGGTTAATTCGGTTATTTTAGTTTGTGATAGAATGAGTATATTGCCTCGTTGTTGGTATACATCATCATCAAGCTTTTATCCCACTATGTGAGATCGGCTACATGAATCATTTTTCTCCATTGTGCCATGTTAAGAGTCAAATTCTCATTTAAATCTTATAAAAAAGGTCATTTCTAATATTTTTTAACCAAGTCTTTTTAGGTTTACCTCTACCTTTCTTAACATAAGCCAAATCTGATACATCTACTCTCCTAACCAGGTCATCGGAAGGTCGCCGTTTTATGTGGCCAAACCATCTAAGGCTACTCTCTATAATCTTTATCTTCCACTGGATTTTAACAAAGATTGATAAAAAGTCCCATAGAAGATCCCTAGATCTTGGTTCTAGGTCAATAATGAAGATTGAAATATATACTGAAAAATAGAGGATGATTATCAAGATCAAGATCAACTGAAAAAATAGTGAAAAAAGGGTTGTTGTTCTTAGCATACAGAGAGACATTAGAAAGATTTCTCCTGATATAACAGGAAGGTACCAGAAAAATCTTGGTAAAGTAGCAAGCCAACAAACTGCAAAATTCAAGTGAATGGAGAAATCAATAGAAATAGCTCGACAGAGGTAATGAATAAATCAAAAGAAAAACAACAATAACACAACATAATAGACAATAAAATCTGCTTTGATATCATTATGAAAAAAAAAAAAAAGTGGAACAAATTATGTAGAATGTAGGAATCGATTCCTTTTGTATTTTCTTCTCATATATCCAAACTGCCCTTCTATCATAGTTATTTGAGGAGGTAACTATAAGAAATAAAATGCAATGCTCCTAATCAAATGTTAAGAAAGACATAAATAATCATACACTAATATACATTCTTGATTTTGTGAAGGAAGGAAACTATATATACATCATAGTTAAAATTTTTCACACAGGGGAATTCCACACATGAAATCCTAGACCTTCTTGGATTGCCATTGTGGATCTATTGGTTTATCATCTTGGATTACCGGGGATCCTTGGATTGCCGCTGGTTTCCAAGTAAATGATTCTTCAAGATCGAGGAGAGGCATGATAGCAAAGCAAGGATTATGTTGAATGTGTATAACAAGTTTATTTTTTGCTGATAAATTGAAGTATTGCAATGCTTCAATTGATCCCTATGGTTGATTAAGAGGAGGTGCGCATAGAGTTGATCCACTCAAGTTATACATCGAGTACTTACTCTTAAAATGAGAGATTATTGATTTATGAAGCCAATGTTCCCCCACTGAATCTTCAAATAAAAATTTATTTGGATGAAAATTTGTTCTGATTTGGTTGCAAATTAAACCAATATTTATTACAACATTTAGCCAAATCTCAATTATGTTTTTTTTTTTTCTATTGATATTGATATTAAGGGGTTTGCTTTCTTACAAATCTGCTTCATCCAAGCCTTCAAATATTTATAAAGGGGTTGAATGTTGATGGTAGGAGAGATCTTGGTTTTTCATGGGGTGGTATATAGGATCGCTGAGTTCTTTCCAAGTAGTTGAATGCTGTAAATGGCTGTCTTAGGCGTGGGAAATAATGCATTCATGGATGGGTGGTGAATAGTTAAGGTTTTGAGTGATATCTCATTTTTTGTGGAATTTTGGAGATCTAGATGATAGAATTTGGTAAGCTTTCTCTTGAAAACCTGCAGATCTCAATGAGATGATGGCAATTGACTACTCATATGTAAAAAATAGATATAACATGGTAATTTATGAACAAAATACCAAAACATGATTATGAATGAAATTGAGTTTGCTTTGTCATCAAAATTGGTTATGAGTGGGGTGATTGGAATTTGATTTGGTTAAGATTGGGGTGATTGGAATTTGATTTGGTTAAGATTGGGGTGATTGGAATTTGATGAGATTTGGGAGGATTGATCAGCTGATGCTTTTATGCTTTCTGCTTCCATTTGTTACTTATCATACTCTTGACTCTCTAACAATGATACTATAATTTGTTACATATAATCTAAGATTCTTGCGAACTAGTCCTAAAAAATGATCCTGCAGTAGCTCTCCTTTGCTAACATTTTTTCAATCCATGATTTTTATTCTTCCTCAGTATTTCTGACCTCTAGCATTATTTTCAAATTTACATTTATAGATCATCTCATTGCTGTCTAATTTGAAACTTTATTATTTCCAAGGCATTCATGGCAATAACTTTCTTTTATACTGATAATAAATCACTTCAAACTTTTATTTATTAAATTGCTCCACTCTAAGCCAAATGCTAACTTCTGCCGGTTGATATTTAGGCTTCGTTTGGGACGGCTTTTTTACTGCTTCTTGAAGCAACTTTTTAATTAAAAAAAATTAATTTTTATACTAAAAAACTACTTCAAGAAGCAGTAAAAAAGCCGTCCCAAACGAAGCCTTAATCTGTTTTCCAGCTTAACCTCTGTATGACATTTCTTTTTTACTTCAAATCTTCTCATACTCAGGTACATCTATACAACCGCCCTTGATGTACTTGGAAAGGCAAAGAGGCCTATGGAGG
This sequence comes from Dendrobium nobile, assembly GCA_022539455.1. Lineage (NCBI taxonomy): Eukaryota > Viridiplantae > Streptophyta > Magnoliopsida > Asparagales > Orchidaceae > Dendrobium > Dendrobium nobile. The sequence continues at coordinate 69,165,684 of CM039734.1, forward strand.
CGCTGAACATATTTTATGCCATGCGGGTAATGAATTTCATCATCATTGGTCAATGCTTGGTTTATTTGTAAGTTTTTCTTTTCCAATTATTTTATTAATTAGATTTCAATCACATGCAGCAACAATTATCTTCCTATCCTGACCTTGCAGCATATCATTGTATTGCTGTTACTCTCGGGCAAGCTGGTCTTATGAAAGAACTATTTGATGTCATTGATTGCATGAGAGCTGCACCTGAGAAGAAGTTTGACTTGGGTCCGCTACAAAAGTGGGATCCTCGTCTGCAACCAGATCTTGTTGTGTACAATGCGGTGACCAGCCTAGCTCAAATAATAAAACTGTTTGAAGCTTTTTTTTGTAGATTTTATACATTTAACCATGAAAGTTATCTTTAAAATTACTTCTTAGCAAGTAATGCCAGAGTATCTTTTACAATGCAGGTTTTAAATGCTTGCGTTCAACAAAAGCAATGGGAAGGGGCATTTTGGGTTTTGCAGGAATTAAATGTGCAGGGTATCAGACCTTCAAGTACAACTTACGGCCTCATCATGGAGGTAATTCAGTTTGTGCAGATTTCTCTCCTTCTATTTCATTGTTTAATACTTTAATAATACTACCATTTGATGATTGAATTACATCTTTGTGGGCTCCAAAAATTCGGCCCCGGCCTCCGCTCGCTTTTCTTATTCGGCGAGGGAGTTTTAACGAATTAAGTTCCGAGGTAAATTTTGGAAGGCAGATGGGTTTGTAGATAAGACACTACCCAGAGATTTCGCCCTCATTTTGTGAGGACTTTATGATCTGAGTTCTGGTTTCCTATAGGCGCAAGCCCCTATAGTTAATTACCCCTCCCGATCACGAGAGAGAACTTTCGATTAAGGCTAGTCGTCAATCAGATACGTAGATAATACGTGTTATCTGGCATATAGTAGCAGCAATGAGTATTGGTATTGAGGATTGGAAGTTTGAAATTTGAAGGGTATTTAGAAAGGTTTGAAAAGTTTGGTATTTAAAATAGAAATTTCACCATCGAGCACTTAAAGCGGATGGTGGGGGAATGGATGATGGGCCCGATCAAGATCCCATGGTTCCGTCGTCCCGGGCCATCGTGGTCCCTGGTCTACTTAGTCAGAGGAGGTAGTCGACCCAACCTGACAGAGGGATCCTTGTCGGCAGCCATGGGTTGCTTCGTCCAAGGGGACCTTGTAGACCTGGGGTGAATGTTTGTCTAAGGGGACAAATTTGAATCCACCTTAGCTGACAGAGGGCTTTGTGCCCTATCGATCATATCCTATTGATTCATATCTCAAGGATTTGATGTCAATAAGGAGTGTATCGGCTCTGGCCATAACCGGTATTTCGTGGTGCCATTTGGCGGCAAAACCACTCGGATCAGAGGGCCCCGGGTCATAACCGTTTATCCTGCGGTGGCCATTTAACGGCAGACCGCCGGTTAGAGGACACGTACCACGTCCTTACTAGCAGGAGATTGTTTGAGAATGGATCCTAGTGATATTTTCGACTAGGCATTTGGCTCTATGTGAGCTGAAGTAAATTTTAATTTGTCTACCCCAGCAAACTGTTGCGGAGGGTGGATGGATTTTGCTTTAAGCGTTGGGATAGTTGAATTTCAAATTTTAAATATCTGGACTTCGGAATTTATTGGATTTTGGCATTGTGGGTGGAGTTTGGAAGACATTTGGATATTTGGGGGACATTTGAAAATATTTGGGAACCCCTCCGGTTGAGATCTGCATTCAACACGGCCATCATCGGGGAGTTTGGGGGTCATTTCTTTTTATTGATTGAACCTTGTCGACTCTGTCAAACTGTCGACAGAGGATCAGGTTTGTCGTAGGCTTTGTGCCTTTATTTATGAATTTTCTTGATTTTAGGCCTTGAATGCCTAAAAAGAATGTATTTAAACAAATACACCGGTCGCTACAACCGTGTATTTCGTTAGGTAGTTCGAATCTGGTCGACTTCTATTGATCCGTATAGAAGGATCGGATTCGAACTTGAATTCACTTGTCGACCCGCGCAGCATCCCTAGGCGTCACATGTGTACCAATAACACGCTCGCCGGGGCCCATGCAGGTTGAGAATATATTTCCCCCTTTAGTGTACCTATGTGTATACAATTTATAGTGCACGTGCAGGGGGTATTTTTGGAATATTTATAGACGCCTTCTGTCTGCTTGTACGGATGTTGCAGATCCGGTGGCGTGACATCTTAATGTTGATTCCCCTTTTCTCATTCACTGGGGAGGGTTCTCTCGGACTTTGGGGTCAATGACTGCTGATATGGAAAGAACTCCTTTAAAGATCTTCGGTGTATTGGACTTGATATTGACTCCCCCTTTCTCATTCATCGGGGAGGATTTTCTGGATTTTGGAGTCAAAGACTGCTGATTTGGAAAGAACTCCTTTTAGGCTTTTCGGCGTAGTGAACTTGCTATTTCCGGTGTTTGTGGACACCCAAACTGTTCTCTTCTTTATTATAGAACCAAAAAGAGACTTTGGAACACCAGGAAGTTTGGTTCTAATTTGTTCAAACATTTCCCATTTCTGCCCGGGGGTATCCTTTTCGTACATAGAGTAGCCCTTGTACTCAACGCACTTATAGATCTTGATCACCACTGTCGTAGATGATATCCGTACATGTGTCCACAGTGATTCATTGTGCCTACGAGGTACCCACTGTTGTTATTCACAAATGGTTTGTACTCATTTGTAGGGATTCGTACTTGTGTCCACAGTGGTTCGATATGCTTACGATATGCCCACTGTTGTTATCCACAAGTATCCATTTTGCAGGGGACCGCTGCATCTACTACGACCTCCTGAAAATATTTTGTAGAAGATCTATTGTTCTTGTATCACACCCACCTTTTCACCAATCTCAGGTGGTTGTTTGGTGATTGTGTATATTTGCAAGGGACCATTGTATCCACTACGACCTCCTGGGAGTGTTTTGTAGAAGACCCATTGCTTCTGCATCATATCCACCCTTTCACCAATCTCGGGTGGTAGTTTGATTTGTAGGGGCAGATCTTTGATCGCTGCATATGGGTAGTATTCGTACACCTCACAACTGTCCATTGCTTCTTACAAGTATAGTGCATTGACTTGTTGGAGACCGTTGTATCTGCTACGAACTTCTAGGAAATATTCGTAGGAGGTGTTGTAGTTTGATTGGTGTCGAGTTTGACTCAAGTATGAACCCTTCCCAATCCAGTTCTCGTGAGCTCAGAATGCAAGGTTATTTTCAGCTTCTTTTGGATTTGAGTCCGTTGAGTTCATAAGCCCCACTTGGTGTTATATAGTCCGAGCTCAGAGTACAAATTCGAGTGCCCCTGCAGTCTTTTGAGTTCAGGTGCTTATTCAGGATCTTCTGAAGTTCTTGTACATTCCATTTTGTGTTTGAATTGACTTGAATTTCCGTTCAATTTGATTTGACTTATTTGATTTTGATCTTTAGAAATCATTTGAGTCTTGTTCAGGTTCAAATCAATAAGTCCTCTGCTCGTCGTGCAAGTCCTCTGCTTATTTTAGTTCAAGTTCTGTGTATTTTTGTTCGAGTACAGGTCTTCTATATTGTTGTCCAAGAAGGCCTTCGTATTGTTCAAGTCTTTGTACATTTCAGTGAAAATTTCGGCAGCACCCCGGCATATCCCCCGTTTGGGGGAAAATAGGGGAACTGGGCCTTCCCACCACGCTACTAGAGCGTGTATGATAGGTGTCCTTGGACACCGCGGCCGTACAAAATTTCATCCCACCACGCTACAAGAGCGTGTATGGGGCCTTCAACAGTACCCGTACAGTAGAACAGCAGTAACTCCCAGAACAGCAGTGACTCCCCACCACGCTACAAGAGCGTGTATAGGGCTCTCCCACCTCGTCGTATGCGTCGCACCGGGCTCCCTCCTACCGTGCTACAAGAGCGCGTATAGGTGATTCTCCGGTCCGCTGCAAACGTCGAGGACGAGAGTAGAGTTAGAAATTTATACCTTGAAGTCCGGCGGAGGTGGAAGAGGCTCGAGGACAAGATTTGGAACCGAGGGTCACTCTCCTACCTTGTCGTAGGTGTCGCGCCGGTTGCCCCTCCCACCACGCTACAAGAGCGTGTATAGGCAGACCGCCGACTCGACACGCGGGACGAGGTAAGAGATAGAGCCAAGGTTTCAAAACTTATACCTTGAAGTCCGGCGGAAGTGGGCACGGAAGTCGAGGCAAGATCCGGAACCAAAGGTCGCTCACCTACCTTGTCGTAGGTGTCGCGCCGGTTGCCCCTCCCACCACGCTACAAGAGCGTGTATAGGCAGACCGCCGACTCGACACGCGGGACGAGGTAAGAGATAGAGCCAAGGTTTCAAAACTTATACCTTAAAGTCCGGCGGAGGTGGGCACGGAAGTCGAAGCAAGATCCGGAACCAAAGGTCGCTCGCCTACCTTGTCGTAGGTGTCGCGCCGGTTGCCCCTCCCACCACGCTACAAGAGCGTGTATAGGCAGACCGCCAACTCGACACGCGGGACGAGGTAAGAGATAGAGCCAAGGTTTCAAAACTTATACCTTAAAGTCCGGCGGAGGTGGGCACGGAAGTCGAGGCAAGATCCGGAACCAAAGGTCGCTCGCCTACCTTGTCGTAGGTGTCGCGCCGGTTGCCCCTCCCACCACGCTACAAGAGCGTGTATAGGCAGACCGCCGACTCGACACGCGGGACGAGGTAAGAGATAGAGCCAAGGTTTCAAAACTTATACCTTGAAGTCCGGCGGGGGTTGTCGGTGACTCTGGCGGTGGCTCGTGGATCGAGGCAAGAGGGGATCTTTTTTTTTTAATTATTATTTTATTATTAATTATAATTAATATTAATTAATTAAAATTAATTAATAAATCATTTTTAATTAATTATTTATAACTAATTATAATTAATTAATATAATTAATTAAAATTAATTAAAATTAATTAAAATTATTAGTTATAATTAATATATAATTAATTATAACTAATTAAAATTAATTAATTTAAATAAATTATAATTAATTAATAATAATTAATAATAATTAATCTTTTAAATTATAATTAATTATAAAGTAATTTTAATTAAAATTAATTATAATTAAGTTGATTAATTATAATAATTTTAATTAAAATTAAATATAATTAATTATAATAATTAATTAAAAATAATAATTAATTAATTAATTAGAATTAATTAAAACAATTATAATTAAAATAAATTTTTTTTTCCAAATAATAAAAAAAAACTCAGCAGATTTACGGGATTTGGCCGGAATAGCGCGTGAAGGGAGAAAGTTACCCTCACAGCCGGCAGAGCTCCTGTTGCTTCCGATCAAAATGTAGTAACTTCCGCTCCAACAGGAAGGGAATGCCGCCGAATGAGTAAAGTCGAACAGCGACGCAGGAGTCGGAGGAGAGCCGCACGCAAGGGAGAAAGTTATCTTCACTGCCAGCGAGCTCACGTTGTTGCTTCCGAACAAAATGCCGTAACTTCAATTCGACGGGCAGGGAGAGTCGTCGAAGGGCAAAGTCGAGCAGCCAGGAAGGATCGAGCGAGCTCTCGAGTTGCTTCCGATCAAATGTCTGACTTCCGATTCAACAGGAAGGAAACGTCGTCAAAGCAGTGAAGTCGAACAGCACAAGGAGCCGAAGAAGCGCGTGTGAGGAAGAAAGTTAATTTCACAGTCGGCGAGCTCCTCTGTTTCGTCCGATCAAAATGCCGCAACTTTCGATCCGACTGTAAAGGCAGGTCGTTGAAGGAGCGAAGTTGAACAGCAAATGAGGATCCGGAGAAGCAACGCAAAGGGGAGAAAGTTATCTTCACCGCAAGTGAACTCCCGTTTGTGCTTCCGATCAAAATGCGACTTCCGATCCAGCAGGGAAGGGAAAGTCGTTGAGGAGCGACGTCGAACAGCCAAAAGGAGCCGAAGAAGCCGCTGGAAGGGAGAAAGTTACCTTCCCAGCAAGCGAGTTCCAGCCAGCGAGCTCCCGTTGGTTTTTCCGATCAAAATGTTGAAACTTCCGTTCCAACAGGAAGGAAATAGCGTCGAATGAGCGAAGTCGAACGACAGTAATGGAGTCGAAGGAGAGGCGAGCTCCAGTCGTTGCTTCCGATCCTAACGTCGTAACTTCTGATTTGCACCGGGAGAAAAGAGCGAGAGCGAGAGTGAGAGCGATGTCAGAGCCGAAATCCTCTCCTTTTTGTTTCTTTATCGACGCTCCAGTGAGGTCGTGCGATGAAACGACGCGATGTATGGCCTCGTCGTGCGAAGGGCGGCGACATCGTGCGAGTGCAGAGAGCAGGTACGATTTTTTTTTTTTTTATACAATTACGGGTCAACAAATGCCCCCCAACAAATGTGGTAGGCGTCTGGAGCGGGCCACGTTTGTTGTATGCCGATTGACCCTGTGGATCTCTAGATATTTATTCTGGATGTCACACAAGGGTCTTCATTTAGTGGATCTCCAAAATTTGTTTGGATGTCACACTACTTTCTGTTAGTGGATCTCCAAAATTTCATTTGGATGTCACACTGGAATTTTCTTTTAGTGGATCTCCAAAATTTCATTTGGATGTCACACTAACTTTCTTTCTCCGCTTGCTCTTTCAAATGTATCCATAAATGGTTGATATCTTGTTGAAATTTTAAATATTTATTTGGGGATCTCGGCACGCAGCGCGATGTCGACCCAAATAAATATTTAAAATGCCCCCAGTCTTTAGGGACATTTGTAGATGCCGGTGACCTAAACCCTTAGGTTTGCATTAGGTCGGTGGCGAAAAGTCATCGGTCCAGAGCTTTGTGCATAACGGACTTGTTGATGACAGAATCCACTTAGTTCAGCCTTGGGCTTTTCATGAACTTTGAGATAATTTTCTTCGGTCCTTTGCTTTGTGCTTTGACGGACTTGTTGAAGAAAAATTCCTTCGATCCTCGCTTTGTGCTTTACGGATTTGTTGAAGGATTTGCAGGTTTAGGATTCAATTGATAGTACCGAACGTAGGTAGTATCTTGATTCTTAACCACTTGAGAAGACTTTAATCTGAATCACTTGAGTTTATCAGATCGGGAGAGCTGGGATTTGACAGCTCTTCGTCCTCTGGTTGCTAAAATGGGGGTTACTCTACTACGGCCTTTCTTATGGCTTGTTGAGTAGATGGAGCTGCCAGCGATCCGGCCATATTTGGGCTTGTTGGATCCGACCTCTTACACCCATTCAAACTTCAGACTCGAGCCATGAGAATTGAGCTTCCCAATGCTGATTTTGCTGAAGTTGACAGATTTTGAGTCATCCTTCGTAGTTTTGGATTTTGGAGCCTACAAACATTCAGTAGTTGCTCGAGACTTATTCTTCAACTGGAATTTTGATTCTCCAGTCATTTTGGAGAACTTTGCAGACTACGATCACTTGAACTGGTCGAGTCAAATTGGCCTTCGTTCTTCCTACAGTCCTTACTGACGGGTTGACGAAATGGGGGTTCCGCTACTACGGCCTTTCTTATGGCTTGTTGAGTAGACGGAGCTGCCAGCGATCCGGCCATATTTGGGCGTGTTGGATCCGACCTTTTACACCCATTCGAACCTTAAGCTTCAGGCTGTTGGAAGACTTCAAGCTTTTCTGGCTCAATTTTGTAAGAGTGTGTAGTTTCAAAAGTCTCTTTCTTGACCTTTGAGTCTTGGTTTGTTGGAGAAGGTGTCTCTAATTTTTGAAAGATCACCTGCATAGACTTTGAAAAAGAAATCTTTGTATTCTTTAGCACAAAATAGCATTTGAATTGATAATTTTAAATATTTATTCGGGGATCTAGGCATGCAACGCGATGTCGACCCGAATAAATATTTAAAATGCCCCCTGTCTCGCAGGGACATTTTTGGAATTTTGAAATTTTAAATATTTATTCGGGGATCTCGGCACGCAGCGCGATGTCGACCCAAATAAATATTTAAAATGCCCCCAGTCTAATAGGGAGATTTTGAAATGTATTCTCATGACAGAGCAGAATTTCAAAATGTGAAATGTATATGCTAATAAACAGACATGAAAGCATGATACACTAGACATAGCATTTTATGGGGCAATTTTATGCATAGTATTTCTTCAGGTATCTGCCATTGATCGGAGGCATGGGCCTTTGACCATTCAGATCGATGAGTTGATAAGCTCCTCCTTGAAATACCTTCTCGATGACGAAAGGTCCTTCCCAGTTGGAAACGAATTTGCCACCAATTTTTCTGTGTGGGATGATTGGCCTTCTCTGCACCAGGACCAATTCTCCTTCTTGGAATGATCGAGGACGAACCATTCGATCAAAAGACTTTGTCATTCTTGCTCGGTAGATTTCCAAGTTCTGCTGAGCTTGCAACCTGATTTCATCGAGCGCATCGAGTTCCTCCATTCTTAGACGAGCATTTTGTTCTTGAGTTAGCTCATTCTGGACGGCAATTCGAAGGGATGGAAGTTCAACTTCTAGTGGCAGTACGGCTTCAACTCCAAACACCAGTGAGTAAGGAGTGGCCTTGGTTGGTGTTTTGTATGTTGTGCGATATGCCCACAACGCTTCTGTCATTTTCGTATGCCACTCTCTTTTGTTCTTGGTGAGAATCTTCTTTAGCAATTTCACCAGCGTTTTGTTGAAGGCCTCAGCTAAGCCATTTGCTCTTGGATAGTAAATGGAAGAGTACCGCCAATCAATTTTGTGTCGATCAACGAACTTATAGATTTTTGTACTCTTAAAAGCAGTTCCGTTGTCTGAGATTATGCGGCGTGGCACACCGAATCTGTAAACAACATTGTGGGTGAAGAAGTTGATTACGTGCTCAGACGTAACTTCTTTGAATGGAGCCGCTTCTGCCCACTTAGAAAAATAGTCTGTCGCTGCCAAGATAAAGCGGTGTCCTGCTGATGACGGTGGATCTATTGGCCCGATAATATCAGTACCCCAACATTCAAATGGCCAGGATGCTATTGTAGGGTGCAGTGGATTTGGCGGCTGATGTATAACATCACCGTGGATTTGACACTCATGGCACCTCTTGGCATGATTGATACAATCTCTGACCATGGTCGGCCAATAGTAACCCATTCTTTTAATTTTTACTGCCATCTTGGGACCTGATTGGTGCGCTCCACAAAGTCCTTCGTGAACTTCTGCTACCACCTTGTCAGCTTCTCGAGTCCCTAGGCATCTTAGCCACATTTGATCGAAAGCACGTCGATACAATGTGTTATTGACAAATGCATATCGTAGTGCTCTCTTTCTGATTTGAGCAGCTAGTGATTTGTCTGTTGGCAATTTACTTTCTTTAAAGTAGTCAATGAAAGACAGTCTCCAGTCATCTTCTTCCTCGACATCTAGGCAATGCCACCATGATTCTGAAGCTTGACTGGCCTTGCGCCTTTTCTTAGGAACTTGCTGTTCTTCAGACTGATCTTCAAGATCAACTGATTGGGGAGTTTGAGGATCAACCGGAGTCGCATCCTGCTGGCTTGAATTTGGTATTCCCTCTGCCTGCGGGAATTGTAGTAGAGCTGGCTCTAGGATTCGCCGATTGTGCACCATAATTATTATAGGCCATTCGTCATCCATATTCGCCATTTCTTTAGCCAATTTTGCCAGGGAATCAGCTTTGCCATTTTGACCTCGGGGAACTTGAGTTAGTTTGACAACTGGAATTTGCTTCATAAGCTCAAGAACTCGCCGATGATAACAGGCTAATTCAAACTTAGTGATTTTGTAAATTCCTGATACTTGATTTACAACAAGTTGAGAATCACCGAAAATTTGAAGATTTCGAATTCGGACATCGATTGCAATCTCCAATCCTGCTATTAAAGCTTCATATTCAGCTTCATTGTTTGTCCGAGGTTCAGTCAGACTGAATGAGAATCTCATTATGCCTCCCTCGGGTGCTACGAAAATGAGTCCAATTCCGGCTTGGGCTTTCTCTAGATTTGGAGGCCGAGCACGCTTGATTGACGATGCTCCATCAAAGTACATTTCCCATACTCGTAGCATCTCCTCTTCTTCAACATTCATGATCTGCTCGTCAGGTAGATCGTCGTTAAGCGGAGAATCTGCAGGAATAGGATGTGCAGCGAGAAAATCTGCCAACACCTGCCCTTTTACTGCCTTTTGAGGGACATATGTGATATCAAACTGCAGGAGTATCACTGCCCACCTTGCCAAACGACCTGTCAACGCTGGTCTTGTCATCAAGAACTTCAGCGGATCGATCTTTGATATCAAAGTGATTTTGTGAGATAGCATATAATGGCGGAGCTTCTGAACTGCGAAAATCAGGGCCAAGCAATGCTTCTCGATTGGAGAGTAGCGGATTTCTGCTCCTATCAACCTCCGGCTGATATAGTAGAGTGCATTCTCCTTGCCTTCTTCATTATGCTGGGCCAATAATGCTCCGAGGGACTCTTCTAGTGCTGCTGTATACAGTATAAGAGGCTTCCCCGGGATTGGCGCCGCGAGAATAGGAGGGCTTAACAGATATCTTTTAATGCTGTCAAACGCTTCTTGGCACTCTTCGTCCCATTTGAATCGGACATCTTTCTTCATCAGCTTTGAAAATGGTTGGCACCTACCCGACAAATTCGATATGAATCTCCGAATGAAAGCCAGTTGTCCTTGTAAGGAACGGAGTTGACGAAGGTTCTTTGGAGGTGGCATCTCCATGATTGCCTTGATCTTGTTGGGGTCGACTTCAATGCCCCGATGTCGAACAACATATCCCAGAAATTTTCCTGAGGATACCCCAAATGCACACTTGAGAGGGTTCATCTTCAGATCGTACTTTCTGATCCTCTCGAACACAATTCTCAAATCATCTAGATGGTCTTTTCGGTTCGTGCTCTTTATGACCAAGTCATCTACATAGCATTCAACCTTTTGATGGATCAAATCATCAAATATACGAGTCATCGCTCGTTGATAAGTGGCACCAGCATTCTTCAGGCCGAATGGCATAACTGTGTAGCAGAATATGCCTATAGGAGTTCTGAATGATGTATGCTTTTCATCTTCAGGCGCCATTTTGATTTGATTATAGCCTGACGATCCGTCCATAAATGAGAATATATCATAGTTGGAAGTGCTGTCAACTAGCAGTTCTGATACTGGGAGCGGAAAGTCATCCTTCGGGCACGCCTTATTGAGGTCCCTAAAGTCGATGCAGATACGAATCTGGCCATTCTTCTTCTTTACAGGGACGATATTAGCAATCCAGTCAGCATATTTTTCTTCTCGAATGAAGCCTGCTTCTATGAGCTTCTTTGTTTCTGCGATCACCTGCTCTTCAATCTCCAATCTCATTCTCCTTGGAGCTTGCTTGACGGGTGCTACATCCGGTTTGATTGCTAATCTGTGAACTGCTACGTCAGGGGATAAGCCAGGCATCTCAGCATATGTCCAGGCAAAGCAGTCCCTGAATTCACATAGTAGCTCTTTTATTTCCTCTACTTGATCTTCTGGTAGAAGAGAGCTAATGAAGGTTGGGCGAGGGTCTTCCTCAGTTCCCAAGTTGACTTCTTTGAGCTCGTCCATCGTAGCAGCTTGTCCACCATCTTCCAGTTCTTCTGGTGCAGGCTCAGCTTCTACGGGTTGGTTATCATAATCATCAGCTTCGCGTGTCTCTTCAACACCGCCTTCTTCAGGTTCAATTTCCATGCATGTGATTGCCCGGCAAATCTCTTTCTGGAGGAATTTTCTTTTGACGAATCCGATGCCTTTATATGCATCTGTATCTTTCCGTCGTAACGGACGTGGATTTCTTCCATACCAAAGGCCCAAGCTTGTACGAAGCTGTCGTTTGGTGGTAGGAATATTGATTTGCTTTCGTAACATTCTTTGAATATTTTTGGTATTGAACTTGGGTAGCCTCGTAGGAAATAATTCCTCGGAGTCGAGGAGCATGCAATCCCAATCATGATTTTCCTCTTCACGAACTCCCGTGGAATATAGTACATTCCCGGGTGCAGTCCCCTTCTTCAGAGGAGGCAGATAAAGAGTGGAGAGTTCTTCAATCTTATGCACCTCGCGTGGAGTGATTTCTTTGAAGTATTGTAAGGGAATCCTCGTGACTACGAGTACGCTATCTGAAATTGACAGACTGCCTATTCTTCTGGAAAACACATTCTGCACCGTGTTCATGTAGATAGAGTCATAGTCATCATCATCATTTGAGTATTCAACCTCCTTGCTCCATTTGGATGCAGACCGGCCGACTTTTCTGGATTTTGTAGGAGTAACATCATCTTCATCTGTGTCGCTCCCAAGATGAGGTACATGTTTCTTTTCTTTAGGAACGGTTGGTGCTTTTGGAAGAGTCGGCATTGCCTTCTTTCTTCCTACACGCTTCTTCTCATCTTCTTGCTTGGATTTTTTGCAGCCTTAGAATTTGATGCTCTAGCCTCAAGAGAACTTGACGACTTTTGCTTCTTTGGTATGAAGTACTTAGCATCTTCATAAACTGTTACTTCATGTACTGCAAATAGCTGAATATCACCAGAAATTCTGAATTCTTCTCCTTCTCTGAGATACTTCATGCACTGGTGTAATATTGAAGGGACAACACCGTATTCATGCAGCCAGGGGCGACCCAACAATGCCTTGAACGAAGTGTCCGCATCAATCACATGGAATTTGGCTTCCGTATGGAGTTCCCCAAATACAAGAGGGAGCATAAATGATCCGAGGGTTTTCTGCCCTTTCTCATTGAAGCCGTGCACCATCAACTTGTCTTGCCCAAGATGTTCCACATCAAGGCAGAGGGATCTCAGTGCCTTAAGACTCATAAGATTTACGAAAGATCCGGGATCAATCAAAATTCGACTGATCACCATACCGTCGCTCTCTGCCGTAACATACAAAGGGCGATTGTGATCTGCCGTTCCAAGCATCATATCATCCTCAGCAAAGGTGATGAGGGGCTCATTTCGAGCTTGCAAGACTTCCGTCAAATTGCGTTCAGCAAAATATGCCTCATATCTTTCGGGATTTCTGAGAGCTTGAATCAAAGTTTCTCGAAGGTCTTTAGACATCAAGAGAGCATCATATATGCTGAGTTGCGCTGGGATCTTCCTCAAGTGGGATAAGATATTGTAATCTATCCCCTTGGTCAAAGTATCTTTCTTCTTGGAGTCTTCGGGGATAATATCTTCATTGATAAGTATATATTTTCCCTTATCTTTGTCAGAGATCCTTTTCTTTGGTGGAGGCGGTAGTACCTTACCACTTCTTAATTGTACTTGGGCCACCTCATCTGATTCAGACTTATTTGATGAAGCATTCTCTTCAGATTCAGCCATTGTTGTGTCTGGAGATTCATCCGCAGACTCGGAATCGTCTCCCAACTTCACTTGTTTCATTTGTGATTCTATGCTTGGGTCTGAATCTTCATCATCTGGAAAACATAGATCTTCTTCTGAACTGTATTCCATTGATGACACCATCAGACAAAATTCAGGGGTCGCTTCTTCAGCGTATTTCTCCCTACCTGCTATTTCTGGTGTCGCTGAGATGACTCGGCATGTCTCCGCATGAAGGGATTCATCCTCAGCTTCTTCTTCCTTTTCATCTATTTTAAGCTCTTTCATAAAATCACCGAGCTTGATAGGCCTCTTAGCAGTCTGGTAATATTCACCCAAACTATCAATAGCCTTTTGAGTTGCAGTCTTCTTCGCCATAGGCTTCTTCAATTTGGATTTCTTCTTGGAAGACTTTGACTTTGACTTTCCAGACTTTGATGAGCTAGCTTGGCCAGGTTGCTGTTTAGAGGTGGATGCTTGCGACACAGGCAACCATTTTAAGTTCAGTACCGGCTCAGTAGGAGACTTCCACTTGACACCAGGAACTCCTTCTAGCTGCTTCAGCATTTTTGTTGTTTTCTTGGAGATCACAGTCTCCCATTGTTCCTCTTGGACAGGTTCTTGCATTTTTCCTTTAGGTGGGAGTACGGAAGAGGACGTGACTACCCGGATGGATTCCTTTCTGGGACGAACTAATACATTATCTGATAATGTTAACTCTCCCCTCTTGTACATCTTTTCCAACCAATCTTTGAAGACATAACAATCTTCGATTGAGTGGCTAACTACCCGATGATATGGACAGTAGTTTGGGTCGCCACTGTGTTTGGACTCTTCAGGTCTTTTGCATTCTGGCAACTCCAAACCATTCTTGAGTGCTTGTCGGAATAGCTTGGCAACACTTTCCCTCTTGAACGAATATTCTTTATTCATTTTCTCCTTGAGGGAGGGGAACGTTCTATCACCAGTTCCTGCAGTCTGCCTCTGGCGCTCTCCTCCACCGGGAAAGGCTCGAGGTTTGTCGTTTCCTCCAAGAACCAGTTTTGGTTGAGGATTTGGATTATAAGCCTGCTTTGGCTTTTCTTCATACTGTATAGGCTGCTTTCCTTTATCCACATTATATACTGCCCTTTTACTTTTATCAGGTCTAGGAGGGAATGCGGAGTATACCTCATTCTTTCTTGTGTCAGGAGCTTTAGCCTTTTTGGATTTATCAGGGAAGCTTTCAGACTTTGACAAGTTTAACTTTTCAAACTTCGCCACCCTGTCAAGCAGATCTTGAAAGGTGGTGATTGAAGCCATGCACAGGAAGGGCTGCATTTTATCATCAATGTTCCCCATCAACAATTGGACTGCATGCTCTTCTTCTAGCTGCTGCTCGCACTTCATGCTGAGATTGCGCCAGCGTGTTATATATTTCGTCACTGACTCATCTTTTCTCCTTTTATCAAGGGCAAGATCAGCAATGGTAGTCTTCTCCGTTGCACTGGCAAATCTTTTCACGAACAAGGCTTCTAATTCTGCGAAGGTCTTTAGAGAATCATTTGGCAGTTCGGCATACCATTCAAAAACAGTTCCACTCAGGCTGCTCACGAATTGCCTGAATAACAGAGCATCATTGCCCCCTGTGTTTCCACAGGTTGCTTTGAACTGCGCCAGATGTTGTCTGGGATTTTTATTGCCATCAAAGATGTTGAACTTCGGTACTGAATATCCCTTTGGATATGGCACCTGATCGTACTCTGCTGGGTACGGGCGACCTTTTCCTACTAGCTTTTCTGCTTGTTCAGCAGCTATAATGGCCTTAATCTTTTCGCTAATTAAGCCCTCAAGCTGCGCTGCAGTTACAGGTTCAGAGGCGCTCGCCACATTTTGTGGAGTACGCTGACGGGTATGATCATCATTCTTATCGCCGCCTTCAGGTACACCTTTCACTCCTGAGGTTTGGGGAGCTTGGAGATTAGTAGCTTGATTGACGGGCTGAGCTGGCGCAGGACCTACAGAAGTGGTCTTCTGCATCATTTCCATCATGGCCGTCATCTGAGTCATCATCTCAGTCATTTTATCATTCAACTGAGAGATTTCTCTGTCTTTCCTTCGCATCTGTCGCCTCATTTGATTTCTCATTTCAGCGAGTGTGATATCTTCGCCACCGAAGGGATTTTCTCCGACCTCTTCTTCTTCCTCATCTCTTTCTTCTGAGGAGCGAGCACTTCGGCTGGCAATGGATCTAGCCCTGTGACGGCGTCGATAAACACGTACACGGGGCTGTGATTGTTGGTCATCTTCATCACCATCATTTTCCTCTTCAACATCGACGTGACTGACCATATGAACCACTTCGAGCTCCATAGTGTCTTCATCATCATATTCTTCTTCATCTTCTTGTATCTGAATTTCTGAGCGGCGTCGCCACTGAATTTCAGGCTCTTGACTTGGAATGATTACTTCTTCGATCTGCGGACTACGATCGAAATGAACTTCCTCTTTGGCTGAAGTAGGAGAATGACAGGATCTCCTGGAAGACTCTACAGGATGTCGACTGTCATTATAGTTGTCGTCATTATGGGCCTCCTTTTGTACCCATTTCTGACGAGTTTTGTTAGCAGGGGCGGATCTCCGGGAGGCTGCTCCGGATGTCACTCCCGATCTAATCCTTCCTTCCAAGATATTTTCTCTTCGAGGCTTCGGCCTCCAAACTTGTTTGCCTTTCCGCTGGGCCCTTTCGGCGACGGATTCTTGAACACGAGGTCCAAGTGTCACGCCCCGATGTGCTTCCTGCGGAGCTTGTCGTCGATAACCTCTCCATTCTGTTATCACAGCAGATGATAGCCTCTCTCTGGGAGGGGTTCTTCGGGCCTCAACAATCAATGGCCGCTGAAACTTCTTTTTCATTAAGCCCCTCTCCTTAACTGTCTTCAGTACACGGTGTACCCGGGCAGACAAACGTTCGGGCTCTCTTATCTTCTGAAGAGTTGGAGCTTCAGGTCGACGCTCCCAAAAAGATTGCTTAAGCTCACCAGATGAGCTATTTCTCTTTACCCACTTCAAGTTAGAAAACTTATTTTGAGTGGGGATATTGACTTCTGGTTCTTGTGCTGGCAGATTGGAGGGATGAACTGGTACAGGTAATTGCTGAGCTCGCAGCTCTGCATTTCTTTTCCTCCTCTGCCTTCTGTTGAGCTTTCCTCCAGATGAGGAAGCCTCAACATCATACCTCCCAGGTGCAACAGGCTCTCTGGGCAGGGTGGTGGTGTTTGCAGTCACCACGGAAATTTTTCTTCCAGTAACAACCCTTTTTGCAGTAAGGGTCTCAGGTTGGGATAGTCTTTCGAACACAGAAGTTTTTTCTTGAGCAGTATTTCTGGCAGTAGCCCTTGCAGAATAGGACCTTCCAGAAAATTCATCAGAGTTTACGCCGTACACAGGAACGGCTGCAGCCCTTGCAGTAGCTGCTGAGAATTCGAGCCCACCAAAGTGGATAGTGGCTCCAGTATTTCCAGTTTCAATTACAGCATTCGCCAGCTGAATCCTGGCTCCTCGTCCCAGTTGGACGGTCATCGGTGTGTCCTGCATTTCCATTCTGTAAAAATGAAAGGCAGGGGTTAGTGATCAGAATTGATACATCACCCCACGCTTTCATAACAAAGAAATAACGCAGAACAAATAATAGAAACAGGAGAGTTAGCATGGAATTAAAAACCCTGCTAAACGAATTTCCATTGATCTTATTTAAAAGATTCATTTTCAGGAAATTTAAAACTTGATTTGCTTGCTACTATAGCATATAAGTGACTAGCCAGAGATGGAAAGAGAAACCATTCCCCAGCGGAGTCGCCAGAAATCTGTGGGCTCCGAAAATTCGGCCCCGGCCTCCGCTCGCTTTTCTTATTCGGCGAGGGAGTTTTAACGAATTAAGTTCCGAGGTAAATTTTGGAAGGCAGATGGGTTTGTAGATAAGACACTACCCAGAGATTTCGCCCTCATTTTGTGAGGACTTTATGATCTGAGTTCTGGTTTCCTATAGGCGCAAGCCCCTATAGTTAATTACCCCTCCCGATCACGAGAGAGAACTTTCGATTAAGGCTAGTCGTCAATCAGATACGTAGATAATACGTGTTATCTGGCATATAGTAGCAGCAATGAGTATTGGTATTGAGGATTGGAAGTTTGAAATTTGAAGGGTATTTAGAAAGGTTTGAAAAGTTTGGTATTTAAAATAGAAATTTCACCATCGAGCACTTAAAGCGGATGGTGGGGGAATGGATGATGGGCCCGATCAAGATCCCATGGTTCCGTCGTCCCGGGCCATCGTGGTCCCTGGTCTACTTAGTCAGAGGAGGTAGTCGACCCAACCTGACAGAGGGATCCTTGTCGGCAGCCATGGGTTGCTTCGTCCAAGGGGACCTTGTAGACCTGGGGTGAATGTTTGTCTAAGGGGACAAATTTGAATCCACCTTAGCTGACAGAGGGCTTTGTGCCCTATCGATCATATCCTATTGATTCATATCTCAAGGATTTGATGTCAATAAGGAGTGTATCGGCTCTGGCCATAACCGGTATTTCGTGGTGCCATTTGGCGGCAAAACCACTCGGATCAGAGGGCCCCGGGTCATAACCGTTTATCCTGCGGTGGCCATTTAACGGCAGACCGCCGGTTAGAGGACACGTACCACGTCCTTACTAGCAGGAGATTGTTTGAGAATGGACCCTAGTGATATTTTCGACTAGGCATTTGGCTCTATGTGAGCTGAAGTAAATTTTAATTTGTCTACCCCAGCAAACTGTTGCGGAGGGTGGATGGATTTTGCTTTAAGCGTTGGGATAGTTGAATTTCAAATTTTAAATATCTGGACTTCGGAATTTATTGGATTTTGGCATTGTGGGTGGAGTTTGGAAGACATTTGGATATTTGGGGGACATTTGAAAATATTTGGGAACCCCTCCGGTTGAGATCTGCATTCAACACGGCCATCATCGGGGAGTTTGGGGGTCATTTCTTTTTATTGATTGAACCTTGTCGACTCTGTCAAACTGTCGACAGAGGATCGGGTTTGTCGTAGGCTTTGTGCCTTTATTTATGAATTTTCTTGATTTTAGGCCTTGAATGCCTAAAAAGAATGTATTTAAACAAATACACCGGTCGCTACAACCGTGTATTTCGTTAGGTAGTTCGAATCTGGTCGACTTCTATTGATCCGTATAGAAGGATCGGATTCGAACTTGAATTCACTTGTCGACCCGCGCAGCATCCCTAGGCGTCACATGTGTACCAATAACACGCTCGCCGGGGCCCATGCAGGTTGAGAATATATTTCCCCCTTTAGTGTACCTATGTGTATACAATTTATAGTGCACGTGCAGGGGGTATTTTTGGAATATTTATAGACGCCTTCTGTCTGCTTGTACGGATGTTGCAGATCCGGTGGCGTGACATCTTAATGTTGATTCCCCTTTTCTCATTCACTGGGGAGGGTTCTCTCGGACTTTGGGGTCAATGACTGCTGATATGGAAAGAACTCCTTTAAAGATCTTCGGTGTATTGAACTTGATATTGACTCCCCCTTTCTCATTCATCGGGGAGGATTTTCTGGATTTTGGAGTCAAAGACTGCTGATTTGGAAAGAACTCCTTTTAGGCTTTTCGGCGTAGTGAACTTGCTATTTCCGGTGTTTGTGGACACCCAAACTGTTCTCTTCTTTATTATAGAACCAAAAAGAGACTTTGGAACACCAGGAAGTTTGGTTCTAATTTGTTCAAACATTTCCCCATTTCTGCCCGGGGGTATCCTTTTCGTACATAGAGTAGCCCTTGTACTCAACGCACTTATAGATCTTGATCACCACTGTCGTAGATGATATCCGTACATGTGTCCACAGTGATTCATTGTGCCTACGAGGTACCCACTGTTGTTATTCACAAATGGTTTGTACTCATTTGTAGGGATTCGTACTTGTGTCCACAGTGGTTCGATATGCTTACGATATGCCCACTGTTGTTATCCACAAGTATCCATTTTGCAGGGGACCGCTGCATCTACTACGACCTCCTGAAAATATTTTGTAGAAGATCTATTGTTCTTGTATCACACCCACCTTTTCACCAATCTCAGGTGGTTGTTTGGTGATTGTGTATATTTGCAAGGGACCATTGTATCCGCTACGACCTCCTGGGAGTGTTTTGTAGAAGACCCATTGCTTCTGCATCATATCCACCCTTTCACCAATCTCGGGTGGTAGTTTGATTTGTAGGGGCAGATCTTTGATCGCTGCATATGGGTAGTATTCGTACACCTCACAACTGTCCATTGCTTCTTACAAGTATAGTGCATTGACTTGTTGGAGACCGTTGTATCTGCTACGAACTTCTAGGAAATATTCGTAGGAGGTGTTGTAGTTTGATTGGTGTCGAGTTTGACTCAAGTATGAACCCTTCCCAATCCAGTTCTCGTGAGCTCAGAATGCAAGGTTATTTTCAGCTTCTTTTGGATTTGAGTCCGTTGAGTTCATAAGCCCCACTTGGTGTTATATAGTCCGAGCTCAGAGTACAAATTCGAGTGCCCCTGCAGTCTTTTGAGTTCAGGTGCTTATTCAGGATCTTCTGAAGTTCTTGTACATTCCATTTTGTATTTGAATTGACTTGAATTTCCGTTCAATTTGATTTGACTTATTTGATTTTGATCTTTAGAAATCATTTGAGTCTTGTTCAGGTTCAAATCAATAAGTCCTCTGTTCGTCGTGCAAGTCCTCTGCTTATTTTAGTTCAAGTTCTGTGTATTTTTGTTCGAGTACAGGTCTTCTATATTGTTGTCCAAGAAGGCCTTCGTATTGTTCAAGTCTTTGTACATTTCAGTGAAAATTTCGGCAGCACCCCGGCATATCCCCCGTTTGGGGGAAAATAGGGGAACTGGGCCTTCCCACCACGCTACTAGAGCGTGTATGGTAGGTGTCCTTGGACACCGCGGCCGTACAAAATTTCATCCCACCACGCTACAAGAGCGTGTATGGGGCCTTCAACAGTACCCGTACAGTAGAACAGCAGTAACTCCCAGAACAGCAGTGACTCCCCACCACGCTACAAGAGCGTGTATAGGGCTCTCCCACCTCGTCGTATGCGTCGCACCGGGCTCCCTCCTACCGTGCTACAAGAGCGCGTATAGGTGGTTCTCCGGTCCGCTGCAAACGTCGAGGACGAGAGTAGAGTTAGAAATTTATACCTTGAAGTCCGGCGGAGGTGGAAGAGGCTCGAGGACAAGATTTGGAACCGAGGGTCACTCTCCTACCTTGTCGTAGGTGTCGCGCCGGTTACCCCTCCCACCACGCTACAAGAGCGTGTATAGGCAGACCGCCGACTCGACACGCGGGACGAGGTAAGAGATAGAGCCAAGGTTTCAAAACTTATACCTTGAAGTCCGGCGGAAGTGGGCACGGAAGTCGAGGCAAGATCCGGAACCAAAGGTCGCTCACCTACCTTGTCGTAGGTGTCGCGCCGGTTGCCCCTCCCACCACGCTACAAGAGCGTGTATAGGCAGACCGCCGACTCGACACGCGGGACGAGGTAAGAGATAGAGCCAAGGTTTCAAAACTTATACCTTAAAGTCCGGCGGAGGTGGGCACGGAAGTCGAGGCAAGATCCGGAACCAAAGGTCGCTCTCCTACCTTGTCGTAGGTGTCGCGCCGGTTGCCCCTCCCACCACGCTACAAGAGCGTGTATAGGCAGACCGCCAACTCGACACGCGGGACGAGGTAAGAGATAGAGCCAAGGTTTCAAAACTTATACCTTAAAGTCCGGCGGAGGTGGGCACGGAAGTCGAGGCAAGATCCGGAACCAAAGGTCGCTCGCCTACCTTGTCGTAGGTGTCGCGCCGGTTGCCCCTCCCACCACGCTACAAGAGCGTGTATAGGCAGACCGCCGACTCGACACGCGGGACGAGGTAAGAGATAGAGCCAAGGTTTCAAAACTTATACCTTGAAGTCCGGCGGGGGTTGTCGGTGACTCTGGCGGTGGCTCGTGGATCGAGGCAAGAGGGGATCTTTTTTTTTTAATTATTATTTTATTATTAATTATAATTAATATTAATTAATTAAAATTAATTAATAAATCATTTTTAATTAATTATTTATAACTAATTATAATTAATTAATATAATTAATTAAAATTAATTAAAATTAATTAAAATTATTAGTTATAATTAATATATAATTAATTATAACTAATTAAAATTAATTAATTTAAATAAATTATAATTAATTAATAATAATTAATAATAATTAATCTTTTAAATTATAATTAATTATAAAGTAATTTTAATTAAAATTAATTATAATTAAGTTGATTAATTATAATAATTTTAATTAAAATTAAATATAATTAATTATAATAATTAATTAAAAATAATAATTAATTAATTAATTAGAATTAATTAAAACAATTATAATTAAAATAAATTTTTTTTTCCAAATAATAAAAAAAAACTCAGCAGATTTACGGGATTTGGCCGGAATAGCGCGTGAAGGGAGAAAGTTACCCTCACAGCCGGCAGAGCTCCTGTTGCTTCCGATCAAAATGTAGTAACTTCCGCTCCAACAGGAAGGGAATGCCGCCGAATGAGCAAAGTCGAACAGCGACGCAGGAGTCGGAGGAGAGCCGCACGCAAGGGAGAAAGTTATCTTCACTGCCAGCGAGCTCACGTTGTTGCTTCCGAACAAAATGCCGTAACTTCAATTCGACGGGCAGGGAGAGTCGTCGAAGGGCAAAGTCGAGCAGCCAGGAAGGATCGAGCGAGCTCTCGAGTTGCTTCCGATCAAATGTCTGACTTCCGATTCAACAGGAAGGAAACGTCGTCAAAGCAGTGAAGTCGAACAGCACAAGGAGCCGAAGAAGCGCGTGTGAGGAAGAAAGTTAATTTCACAGTCGGCGAGCTCCTCTGTTTCGTCCGATCAAAATGCCGCAACTTTCGATCCGACTGTAAAGGCAGGTCGTTGAAGGAGCGAAGTTGAACAGCAAATGAGGATCCGGAGAAGCAACGCAAAGGGGAGAAAGTTATCTTCACCGCAAGTGAACTCCCGTTTGTGCTTCCGATCAAAATGCGACTTCCGATCCAGCAGGGAAGGGAAAGTCGTTGAGGAGCGACGTCGAACAGCCAAAAGGAGCCGAAGAAGCCGCTGGAAGGGAGAAAGTTACCTTCCCAGCAAGCGAGTTCCAGCCAGCGAGCTCCCGTTGGTTTTTCCGATCAAAATGTTGAAACTTCCGTTCCAACAGGAAGGAAATAGCGTCGAATGAGCGAAGTCGAACGACAGTAATGGAGTCGAAGGAGAGGCGAGCTCCAGTCGTTGCTTCCGATCCTAACGTCGTAACTTCTGATTTGCACCGGGAGAAAAGAGCGAGAGCGAGAGTGAGAGCGATGTCAGAGCCGAAATCCTCTCCTTTTTATTTCTTTATCGACGCTCCAGTGAGGTCGTGCGATGAAACGACGCGATGTATGGCCTCGTCGTGCGAAGGGCGGCGACATCGTGCGAGTGCAGAGAGCATGTACGATTTTTTTTTTTTTTTTTATACAATTACGGGTCAACAATCTTTTATTGAATATTAGTATGATCATTTGTGGAAACTGTTAGACCGGTTCACAGGGAAACGGTCCAGCCGGCCCAAGGGGGGCCGGCTCCATTTGTTTATAGGAGGCGGACTCCTTCTGCCTCCTTTAATGTGTCCGCCCAAACAAGCGGACCCCACTCCTCTTGATTTGAATTTCAAATGGAGGGGGCGGTTTAGGCTGGGGAGGGAAAATTGATTAGGAAATATTTTGTATTCAAGAGGATGAGGAGGATTGGGAGTTTTTCATGTTTTGATTGATTGAGAATTAAGGTTTCTTGGCATTTGGGCTCTAGACTTTCTTGTCTAGAGATTTGGGAGAGACGATCCTCCTCTCGAATTGAGGATCACTTGTATCTTGCTTTCGTGTTGATTTTGCTTTGCTTCCCTTATTGCAATCTATCGTTTTAGGGGTGATTTCGCCCAGATTTTGCTTATTTCTCGCAGTTTTCCTCCAATTAGTGATAGGTTTGCTTGTGAATTCAAGTATTTCCTATCAAATTGGTATCAGAGCAAGCCTCATGACCGGTGGAGGGCTGTTTTTGACGGATTCTAGCAGCAGTTTTTTCGCTCCAAAGAGGAAGAGGTTGCTGTTTTTGTCTCCAAAATCCTGTTTTTGTGAATCTACAAACTCCAGATTTTGATGGCTGCCAAAAAAGTGGATGCCTTGGAGGAAAGACTTGAAGGGGAGATGAATCAAATCAAAACGACGGTGGAGAAAAGGATTTCGTCCATGGAGGGACAAGTCTCCGACCTCCGAGATATGATGAAGAAAATGTTAGAAACTCAAAATCAAATGGAGGCTTCAGTGGCAAAAGGGATGGACGGAAAAAGTAAGAACTCTGAAATCTGTAGGGAGAAAGATGAGGTGGAGATCGTGGAAGGAGAAGGAAGAAAACCCCATCTGGAGCCTGTCTAGAGGGAAGAAAGAGGAGGATATGGGGAACGCCAGGAGGGATATTATGGCCACCGAGGTGCTGATTTTGAAGAAAGAATGAGGGATTTCGAAGGGAGTTTGGGCTATGACAGAGCAAGGGAAGATCGAGAAACATGGGGTGGACCTAACACTTGGGAAAGGGGAAGTTATGGAAGAATCAGGGGAAATGGTGGAGACCAAAAGGTGAGGAAGTTGAAGATGCCCATATTTGAAGGAGAAGATGCGTATGGGTGGATTTACAAGGTAGAGCAGTACTTCGCCGTCAATGGGTTGATGGATGAGGAAAAGCTGACAACAGCAGGATTGTGCTTGGAAGGGAAAGCTCTGTCGTGGTTTCAGTGGAGAGACTAGAGAAGGCCGATCAGGAACTTGAGGGAATTCAAAGACTGCATAATAGAGTGTTTCCAAACCGATCGGGGAGGAGACTTCTATGAGCAGTTCTTTCCTCTGATACAGGAGGGATCAGTACTAGTCTAGTAGATTACCAGGAGCAGTTTGAGCACCTAACTAGTAAGGTGGAGCGACTCTCAGATACAATATTGGAGGAAAATTTCATGAAAGGATTGAAGGCAGAGATACGAGCATCGGTGAAGGTTTTGATGCCCCGTAACTTGGGGGAGGCCATGAAGTTGGCCCAACTGGTGGAAAATCAAAGGAATTTGGAGAGGGGAGCCAAGAGTAGCAGCACCGGGGGCACGTGTAGGATGACGACCACTCATCTAGCACCTAAAGGTCCGGCAACAGGAGGGAGTCGAGAGGCCACCAAGGAGAAGACAGGAGGTGAAAGCGGGGGAAATTTCAAACGGCTGACGGGGAAAGAGATGCAGGAGAAGAGAGTTAAAGAGTTGTGCTTCAGGTGCGATGAAAAGTACATGCCAGGGCATAGGTGTAAGGACCAAACTCTTCATATTTTCACCGTTTGTGATGATGAGGAAACTGAGGGAGGTGAGGAGGAGACAGAGGCGGATATGGAGGAGAAGCTACACTTGTATACGGATGAGGTTTCCTTGAACTCAGTGGTGGGATTCACCACGAATCATACCATGAAGGTGAAGAGAGAGAGAGAGAGGACGGGGAGGTGGTGGTGCTGATTGATAGTGGGGCTACTCACAATTTCATTTCCACCTAGGTCGTCGACCAACTGGGAGTGAGATTGGTGGACATCGGCTGTTACGGAGTGATGATGGGTATGGGGAAAGTGGAGAAAGGCCAGGAGATTTGTAGAGGAGTGCGACTGACGATCCAGGGGATACAGGTGAGGGAAGACTTTCTTCGACTAGAGCTTGGGAGCACAGACGTCAACCTAGGGATGAAGTGGTTGCAAACTTTGGGAGACACCAAAGTGAATTGGGGAGCACTCACGATGGAATTGATGGTGGTTGGAAAGAAGGTAGTGATTAAGGGAGATGCGGGGCTTTCCAAATCCCTGGTTTCTCTTAAGACAATGGTGAGGGACATTCAGTTGGCAGGCAGAGGGTATTTGGTGGAGCTGCACAGTTTGGAGGGAGCGAGACTGGAGGAGGGAGGAGACATACCCCTCTTCATTCAGCCATTGATTCAGCAGTTCCAAGAGGTGTTTCAGCCACCTCAGGGATTGCCACCGCAGAGGGAGCAGGAGCATGCCATCGTGATGAAGGAGGGAGTGTCGCCCATCAGTGTTCGGCCTTATCGCTACCCTCGGTTCCCAAAAGGATGAAATAGAAAGGTTGATTAGAGAGATGCTGGAGGCAGAGATCATTAAACCGAGCATCAATCCCTTCTCTAGCCTCGTTCTGTTGGTGAAAAAGAAGGATGACAGCTGACTTTTTTGTGTGGACTACAGAGCACTCAACAAGGAAACTGTACCTGACAAGTTTCCTATACCAGTCATTGACGAGCTGTTAGATGAATTGAGTGGGATCGTGATCTTCAACAAGATAGACTTGAAATCAGGTTATCATCATATCCGAATGAAGGAGGATGTACCCAAGACGGCCTTTAGAACTCATGAAGGACATTATGAGTTCGTGGTGATGCTATTTGGCCTCACCAATGCTCCAGCTACTTTCCAGGCCCTTATGAATAAGGTTTTCAAACCTTATCTTAGACTATTTGTACTGGTATTCTTTGACGACATCCTGGTCTACAGCAGGACAGAGGAGGAGCACTGGGAGCATTTGAAAAGAGTGTTAGAGGTACTGCAGGAGCACCAACTGAGGGCTGATTTGAAGAAATGTTGCTTTGCACAAGCCAGTGTAGAGTACTTGGGCCATGTGGTATCAAAAGGAGTGGCAACAGATCAGTCCAAAATTGAAGCAATGCTAAGGTGGCTAGTGTCGAAAAATCTGAAGGAGTTGAGGGGATTCATAGGACTGATGAGTTACTACAGGAGGTTCGTTAAGGGGTACAGTTCCATAGCATGGCCACTTACTGAACAGTTGAAGAAGGACGGGTTCGTATGGGGGAGGCGGCCACATCAGCATTTGAGAGCTTGAAGAAGGCGATGCCTACGGTGCCGGTCCTAACCTTGCCAGATTTCACTCAAACCTACTCAGACATCCCTTCTAGATGTAGATCAAGAAGCATAACAATGCACCACTTGATTTATAGCTATACTATTTATAATATTTAAACTTTAGCTATTTTGGATATCAACTAAAATAAAATATAGCAAGTTGACAAAAAAACATTGTACTATTAATATTTTAATCATCAAAAGGAAACTATTAGCACTTATTCATCCAAATCATATGAAAAAGCAATGCATCTAGATTTAGAACAGGTATTTTAAATTAGGATTTTTTTTCAAAGCACAATTCAGTTTTGATTTAGAGTTAGTTCATAGAGGACATGATTATATTGTCATTTAAACATAATAAAGTCCTCTATTCTAATGATGTCTTAAAATTACAAAGCATTTAGAAGGTGTTCACATGAGCTATTGTACAAGTGCCGACCAATGCACCTTCTAATAAATCAATAAAAAATATATATATACAGGGCAATGCAGCACAAAAGTTTCAAGCAAAGTTTTAGCACAACCAAAACATAAGCAAAGGAAGGTGATTAGAATGGCTCCAGTGGACTATCATAAAGGAATTATAGAAACATAAGCAGATTACTAACTATTTTAGCGTCATGTGGTATCAGAAAAGGGGAAGATGAAGAGTATAGAATCCAAAACAAGGTTTTTTCTTCAAGAATTAGAAACCGAACAAAGAAGAGATGAAGGCAAACGAGGAGTCAGTGAGAAGTGGAGGATTGAGAGGATTTGAGCAAGTGTTGCCTGCAACGACGATCTGGCCATGCGACTATGGACCCGTGGTTGGCTCCTACTTAACTAATGCAGTGAGAGATCAATAAAGAGGCAAAACTAGGATGGATTGCTATCTGCTCACAGGAGAGGAGAAGAGGTGAAGTGCCACAAAGGAAGAAAAGTGGAAGAGGAGAAGTTGGGACTCAGGAACAAGAGATTAGGGATTTGCTAGAAAGTTAGGGCATCACATTTCAAGGTTAATTTTAGGTTACTTTCGGGCTACTTAGGTTAATCTGAACCTTACTTGAATAGTAATTGGGTCAATCAAAACTCAAAATTTTCTAGTTGAGTTTATGTTAGGCTGCTGTGTTGAGTTGTTTATTGATACCCCTAGGCTAAACACAAGATTATGGTAAATTTTATGTGTGAAATGGTGAGGATTATATGAAAGAGAGATGTTTATAGATGCGAAGTGCTAGATTTGCAGATGATTTTATATGCACAGTACCATATTGAGAGATGTTTTTATTGACACGACTATGCAGTACTAGATTAAGAGATACGCTTTTATATGCACAGAACTAGATTGAGAGATGTTTTTATGACCTCTTTATTGAGGATAATATACTATTAATTTATTTCTCTCTTGTTTTCCTATCATATGCCACTTTCTAGGCACCTAGTCTCTATTAATATTCTATGTAAAATCTCTCTCTCTTAACACATACTTTTTATAGTACTTGCGCACAGAGGAGTTTTGTGGCCTATTTTAAAACTATCTGCATTTCCAAAATTTGCAGCATTTTTTTGGATTCAGATCTTTCAGTAGTACTTTGTTCCAAAAAAACCTACTCATCCATTTCCCCTTAGTTACAATGAAAATACAGTTACCGGTGGCACGAATTAATGACTTGAACTCGCTTAATTAATTATGATCAACACTAACAACGAATGTGTTTGGTTGGTAGGGGTTCTCACTAGAATGAAAAGGCTCTATAGTCAAATGGTTTTCCTATTTAAGCAGTAGAAGGGATGGAGCTTGGATTTGCCGGAAAAATTCAATATACTTTCCGATATCTTTAAAATTAGGTTCAGTTGACAAAAACTTTTAAAGAAGTCATCAACGCTTTAAACTTTTAGTAATTCCTTTTAGATGATGTTCATACTTAATTTTGTTTTGACCAGGGCAATTACAATATCTACAATTGTCCATTTATTCATTCATTTTAAAGCAGAAGTCTATTTTAGCTTAATTGCAATGTTATCTAGTAAGTTGAAAGAAGCTAATTCTACTAAGTTCTTTTATTATATTTTGTTTTCTACATTTGTGGAACATATTTCGTCATTTGTAGAACATACTTATTGAACAAAAAAAAAACTAACCATCGTCAGTATACAAGTTTTCCTTAATTTAATGATCATGTAACTTTAAGCAACTCTTCTCGTTTCTTTCTTGGGCATCATATTAAAGAAGCTTTTAGAACATTCAATATAATACGATTCCATTTGCTTAAGGTGTTATATCAACCAATTATTCTCAACAGGTGATGCTTGCATGTAGCAAGTACAACTTGGTTCATGAGTTTTTTAGGAAATTGCAAAAGAACTCCATTCCAGCTGCCTTAAATTACAAAGGTATGAGACTAATGTAAAATGCTCTTACATCTAAAATTCTGTCATTGACAATGCACTTATTTTCAGTTCTCGTAAATACTTTATGGAGAGAAGGCAATGTTGAAGAAGCTGTACAAGCAGTAAAGGATATGGAAAGACGTGGAATAGTTGGTTCTGCCAGTGTCTATTATGACCTTGCTCGCTGTCTCTGCAGTGCAGGAAGATGTGAAGAAGCTCTGTATCAGGTTTGCGCTTTTAAAGTCATATGTAAGCAATGTTTGTCAATGCTTTTTCATAGTATACCGTGTCTTCTGAGTAAATCAGTAAAATGAAATGATTTTGGTTAAAATTGTTGTCAAAGGCTGAAATTATTTGATAAAAACTAATGTGAGACTGAATTTAATTAAAAATCATAAAACAAATTTAATATCCTAATATTTTATAGATTCATAAATTAATTACATTAATTGATGAATGCATAACTAATTAACATATTTTATCGCAATATCAACCTCCTTTGCATTTCATAAATTAATTACATGCCTTTTTTAGCTATATCAACCTCCTTTGCCTCCCTTTTTTCCTCCTGTTTCTGTGCTCCCATGCTTGGTGTGCTCATTTTGGATAACCAAGGGAATTCTGCCTCTGATAATCATAACCTTTACACGCAATTGATTTTTTATTTTTCTGATGAAGCATTTAATGAATCTAATGTTGCAAAGAAGAACTTTAATTTAAGCCAAAGTTCTTTTAACAGATAAACAAGATATCTAAGGTTGCAAAGAAGCCTTTGGTGGTGACATACACCGGTCTTATTCAAGCTTGTCTGAATTCTGGAAGTATTGAGAATGCTACATACATTTTCAATCAAATGGATGGTTTCTGTTCACCAAATGTAATCACCTTCAATATCATGCTGAAGTCATATGTAGAGCATGGAATGTTTGAAGAAGCAAAGGTTCTTTTTCAGAATATATTGTCTGGTAGCCATGGGATAAATATAAAAGATGAGTACAATCAGAAGGTTTTTCCAGATAAATTTACGTTCAATACGATGATGGAGGCCTGTGCTGCAGCAAATAAATGGGATGATTTTGAGAATTCCTATCGAGAAATGCTACATCATGGCTATCACTTCGATGAAAGAAGACACATGCGTCTGGTTTTTGATGCTTGGCGGGCTGGAAAGGTAATATTTTCTTTCACTGCATATCTTAACTTCTGGTTCTTGCTAGTTTCTTAGTTTCACGAAATTGCACACCTTCCTGATGGAAGCTACGAAGTCTGAATCAAATATTCACTGGATATTTACAGGTTTTTAGCGAATGTTCTAAATCTTTTGGTTTGAAGTTACGTGATTTCAGAATTGAGATTTTTTTGGCTGTTCTTCATTTAATTAGGGGTTGCTTGGGATCATTTTTTTTTTCATTGAAAAATATGTTTGGTTTGTATTTTTGTTGTTTTGTTTTTGTTTTTTTAAATAATCAAGATGCTTTTGGAAAACACTCAAAACAAAATTTAGGTGGTTTTTATTTGTTTTAGTTTTTTCCTCATAGAATGGAAGTTACAATTCTCCTCCCATTTATATGTAATCTTCAAATGAAAGATTGAATTGATTCATTTTAACTATAACATTATTAAAGTCAGTGACATACATGATTCTTTTTTTTTTTTTTTTTGGTAATTTGATTATCAAGTAGATGTATTGGAAAATTCATCCTTTATTTTTTCCTTTCCATTAACTCGAATCTCTTCGTTTCATCTATTTGTCTAGATCCTCCATTTCTTCCGAAAAAACTGAAGGGTTTTCTTCAGTGGATCTATCTTGTTTCTGTTTAGTTTCCTTCATTTCAGAAGTTATTTCTACATTGTTTTCTTCCTTTTTTTTTCCCCCTAGATCAGGATACATGGAGCCATAGATCCATCTCATTTTCTTCTCATCTTCCTCTATAGAAAAAATATGATTGACTAATTGATCTTTACATCAATTGATGAAAGAGCCCAATGTAACAAAAAGCATGTTGGTTCTTTGAAGCAGTTCAAATCATTTTGATAATAATCAATTTTCTTTGTTTTACCGAGAAGGTCTACGGTTCGAGCCCGTATAGCCCTAATACATTCCATTTTTGTGTAGTAGAGAAATTTGAGTATTAGTAAGAACAAAAAAATAAACACAAGAATTTATTCCAACAAACCCAGTTATATCACGAATATGGATTGCTCCACCAATCTTTTTTTTTTCTTTTCAACTAATGTAGCGAATTGCATTAGAAGAAAATTATGTAATCTCAATGTTTATAGTCTTTGAAATGAATTGAAATTAAATAAATGCATTGTTGCTTATATTTAGATCGCATCAAGTGGGATTTTATATATTTTCCGGCCATACTATTTTTTGGATGGATGCTTACAGAACTAAGAAATTTAATTAAGCTTAATCTATCATTAATTTTAAGGATCTTATGAAGTGGTACATACAAAAATACACCATTTTATAGGGCCTTCAAATTCAAGATCACATCATTAATTCAATTCTTTAATATGAAAATTACTTGTAGATTATGCATCTATCAACCATCTAAAAAATAGGGATTATCAAACAATATATTGAAGCCGCTTAGTTCTGGTCATGTATCTTACCATTCAAGTCATTGATTACAATCTAAATTTTGTCAGTAACTGATAGATTTAGGCTTTGTTTGGGACTGCTTTCTTTCTATTTTTTAAAACAAATTCTTAGTACAAAAATTAAAATTTTTGTACTTGAAAACTACTTTAAGAAGCAGAAAGAAAGCGGTTCCAAATGAAGCCTTAGTTTTATGCTATTTGGATAAATTTTGCACATTGAAAATGAGAGTTAACCTTTGCTATCAAAACGTATTATGCAGAGCATTATTAATTCTTTTCTATGTCATATTATTAATCTTTCAGAAGAATATATTGGAGATTACATGGGATCACTTGACTGATAATGGTCGCGCCCCTCCGGCAGCTATCATCAAGGAACTCTTCTCCATGAAGCTGGAGGAAGATGAACCCGCGGCTGCTGTTTCTTTCATCACCATCCATCAGGACATGGAAATCCAAGCCTTCTCTGAGAAGTCATGGCTGAATTTACTGAAGAGCAAAATTCATCACATCAGTAGTAAAACTTTAACTAAGCTGTTATATGAGCTGAGGAGCATCATCTCTGAAAGTGCTCGACCTCACCCTGTGTATCAGAATCTATTGAATGCTTGTAAAGAATTTGGTTCCAGTTTACAAGGTGAGGACTTCATTCTTTTATGTAATGATGAAGAAAGGTCTAAATGAAGCTAAACTTTTTGCTGATATGCTTTTGTCTTGGTGCTTGGCTGTCTGAATGGAAAGTTGATGTGATTGTGGCAGTGGTCATTGAATTTTGGAGTAGTTAATATGGTTTTATGGTGTGCTCTACAAGGTCAATTTAAGGGGAGAATATTACGTGCAGGATTTAGATAGAGAACTATTTGGTTTTGTGGTTGTGAATAGTAAAAATGCAGTTACTGTTCACCATTGCACTGCACTTTTACCATTCATTGCTGCGCTTTTAATGTTCACAGTCACAAAACTGAACGTTTTTCTATGTTCGGATTCTGCACGTAATAATCTCTCCTATTTAAGTTAAGGAGCTGTTTGGATTGGTGAAATTTGACTTACAAATGTTATTTGAATTGCATTGATAGCTAACTAGCATTATTGAATATTTTGACTTAGGTTTTTTTTGGATGGTTTTCTTATTATTTTATGAAGTTGTTATAGAGAATATTTTTGTTTTAAAAATAATGAAAAATAATAGTCAAATAAAACTTATAATTATGATCGGAAAAATAGAAAGAAAGCTTATCTCAAATGAAGCTTTAATTATATGTATATATGCATATATAACTTTACAAGTCGTGCATTCTAAACAAATTAAATTAGGTGCCTTTAAATAGTTATCTGCCCCTTTGCTACCTACTTTGGGAAAAATTATTGCGTCCTCCCACCTGACGTAGAAATGCGTTCTCCCACCGTAAAAAAACTCGGTTTTTGCTCGGTATTGCTAGGTATTATTTGGTAATAACGACAAATATCTTCATGTGAAGACTAATACCAAGTTATACCGAGCAATATTAAGCAATACCGAGCACATACCGAGTTTTCTCTAGGAAAAACTGGGTATTTTTTTGTATTGCTCGGTATAGCTCGGTATAATTCGGTATTGGTCTTCACATGATGATATTCGTCGTTATTACCAAATAATACCTAGCAATACCGAGCAAAAACCGAGTTTTTTAGCGGTGGGAGGACGCATCTCTACGGCAGGTGGGAGGACGCAATAATTTTTCCTACTTTGGAGGTTGGTTTAGGCTGTAATGAATTCAACAGTCGAGCAAAGAAATAAAAAACCGGTTGCTCTTCACTAATCATGAGGAATGATGGTAGGTGGAGTCCAGTTTTGCATTTCATAAATTAATTTAATTTGATCATACTAAATAAATTAAATAATTTTATGCTAGAAAATTTAAGTTGATAAAGTGTGTGATTTACATCTCAGTATTATATAAAATTTTAGTATGTATAAATAAAAGTATTGAGGTACAAAAATAGGGCTTGGTTCAATTGTAAAATCTATTATGTAGTAAGTGATATATAGATTCTCATTTTTTCATTGTAGAAGAAAGAGAGTACAAAAATTAAGTATATGTAAATGAACAGCTAATAGCAAATAATAAGGCTTGATTTTTTCAATAGGAATTATAGAAAGCAAATGTCAAGAGTTGAACAGTTATACCCAATAATTATGTTAAATCTTGTCAATATACTAAAGATGGTGGTCATCGTGGTTGTTGACGATAATTGATAGTGGTCGTCATTGACAGCTAGGGCTGAAAAATGCAATAGAGTTTTCTCTAATTCTCTTTATACTTCGTTCTCCTTCATGTGAAGAATAGGGGTCTAGATTTAGATTTTTGGGAGTGACATGATCCGTAAATATATAGAAGATCTAGAGTAAATTCAAAGTGTTATATCAAACAGTTCATATTGAATCCCTCAATTATAGAGCATTCATCAAATATTTAACTATTTTAATAATGTCAGAATTAAGTGATTTTGCTCTCATTGGATTCGTCTTATCAAGCTACATGATTTTACTATAACATGTCATATTTGAATGTTATTGGGTTATCCAATTAATGCTTTGAACTTCTAAATATGCTTTGTTACCTTCAGTTGGGTTCATTTGGGCTCGGATTGACGAGTTTGTCTCATCAAAACATTCAATTTGAATATAAACTTGCTGAAATCAAAGTTCGGATGGTCCCATATTTAAGTTCCAAAGTTTTCAATTCAGATGTACATTAAAATTCAGGTCTGATCAAGATGATTTTTAGTGACGTATCTATAATGATGCTTATATATAGTTGGAATATTATAGCATCATATATGGCAACAACCGAGTAACTATCGAATTATAATTATATAATATTTATTTTCTTATACTTGATTTAGATATATGGCTACAAAATGACCACATCATCACCTCAATTGTATAGCTATAAATCTGGATCCTAAACTTGGCAGCCCCCTGCAATAATGGATGGATTAATTAAAATAATATTAAATTAAAGCTCACGAGTTGGTATTGCCGGATAAACTTAAGTATTAAAAAAATCTCTTCCTCTCTCTCTCTCTCTCTCTAAAGAGAATATATTGATCTAAATTTTATTCGGAAAATATTTAAAAATTTTGAACATGCCAATTTTTTAATTATATTTATTCTCCCGATCACCTAAGAGCAATCTTAATTTTTTTATTATTTTGACATACATTTCCTGCCAAATATTCTGCAAATCATAATCATATAATTTCTTCCCACTTAAATATAATACATATCAATTTCTTAAGCTCATCTTAATCAAAATTACTTATAATTGTTTTTAAGTAAATAATTAAATTCTAACAACTCAAAAATTACAGATATTCAATGCTCTTATCATCATTTTTTTAATTCAAATATGACTAAAGATCTATTTGAGATAACAATAACTTTTTATAAAGACGATCGTAAAGCTGTTATGGAGAAAAGAATTTTTTTAAACTGTTTTAAGAAATATCTTCCTAATACAAAATTTATTAAAACAGTAAAAAATAATAAACGTCAAATAAAAAATGTGATTGCAATTTAAAAAAATGAAATAATAATAAAGCTGTGCCAAATAAAGTCTAATTCAAATAGACTCAACACAATTAGAGTTAACATATTATGTAAAATTTCTCTAATTCTAATTGCAATATTTAATACTACTTGTTGACAAAGAAAAAAATGACTTGTAACTACTAATAAATAACAATTGAAGTTGATACGTCATCATAAAATTACTTGATCAGCACGAATCTCGGCGCAAAAATCAAGTTGGAAATTTCATAAATTAAATTCGGGAGCATTTGAACTCCGATTTCAGCGAGCTTATAGTCAAACTGAGCGTCTCAGAAATACGAACCCAACGACACCAAATTCAACTCAATCCGAGCCCAAATGAGCCAAAATTAAGCACCTGAAGCGCTGTTGGAAAGCTCGTACCACAATTTGAGTTAACAAACGGTCTCTGATTTTAATGAGCTTATAGTCTAATCAAACGGCTCGATGAGACGAATCCAACGAGCCCAAGATCGCTGAATTCCGACATTGCTAAGGCCTTCAAATAGCTGACGAACGGTGTATGATCAAGAGATTTAATATCAGCCGTCCATTCAACCACTCCATATTCGCCCCTGATCTCACACCTATTTACAAGTCATGCCACTCCATAAAAACTATTAATAGACCCCTCATTTCTCATAAGAGGGGACCCAAGCATGAGAGAGAAGAAGAGAAGGAGGAGAATCAGCTCCTCCTCGACCACCGTCGGAGTTCTTTCCGTCGCCTAAATATGCCGGAATTCTGCCGGATATTCGGGAGACGCCGGAATTCTGCATAACTTTGTAACTGAATTTCAATTCAGAAAAAACTCTTTGTAATCTGATCGTCCTAACTTGTGGAACGAATCAACCTCTGTACTTCAAACAAACACTAGTGGAATTACTTCAACTGGGCGTGGCCCCATGGTTTTTTCCATCTTTCTGGTTTTCCATGTAAAAATCATGGTGTTATTTTCCTTTCATGTTTGTGTGCTGAATATTCGTACAACGCTAAGACAAAAGTATTTCAACTCTATCGCCGTGTATATTCTAGCCCGCAACAGAAGTGATGATTATACATGAGGAATTCATGTACAAAGAACAATTTTGTTTTGTGACTGTGAATGATAAAAGAACAGTATTGAACAGTAAAAATATTTTTAGACTTTTATTATTTAAAATCACAAATAAAAATTGTTGTATGTGTCCGAACTTTGCATGTAATATATATATATATATATATATATATATATATATATATATATATATATATATATTTTAATGTTGCAGTTAACTTTTGAGCACTAGCGAGCACCGTCCATAGTACTACCTCTATTAAAGATTGGCATTAGACCAAAGTTCTCGTACATTCTGGTGCATTTTTTAGGCGCCGTTTTGCTGCTTTAGGACTTAATGGATTGACTTTTCTTTTATGTCATTAAAAGCAAGCGGAAAAAAGTTAAAGAGAAGCCGAAGGGTCGCAGGTGAGATATTTTTTTTCTTCCCCAAAAAAAATATCTCACCTGCGACCCTTCGGCTTTTGTGCCATCCTTAGAGAAGAAGCGAGTGTGCAAAGAGGCTGTTGTTAGGGAGGCTTCAATTATTACCAAGAAAATTTTGCATTCATGTGGTTGTAACTTGTAAGTATTAGTCAATTTTAAATTCAATAAAAAAATTATTATATTTTAAATATTTTATGATGCATAATTACTTGTAGAATAAATTCAATAGATTGATTTTTTAAACATAAATTTTTGTGATATAACTTCATCTTTTTTTATTTTTATGGATGATTTTTTTTTTCTAAGACATCGGTGGGCGGTAAATGATAGGTGTCCAACAATGGTGAACGGCTGATGACTGATGGTAGGGGTGTCAAAATTAATTTTTGTGTAGTGTTTGGGTCGAATTTGGAATTGACCCGAGTTCAAACGAGTTGCGTGGGTTGACCGTCGAGTTACCAGGTTGACCCGACCTACACGATTTTGTAAACCCGGGACGCCTTATGTGTGGATAGTGGGACGACGGGGCTCACGCGACTAGTCTTGCGGGATAGCCGGACGGTGGGGCTCGCGTCGACCAGTGGTGCGGACTGGCAACTGGAGTCGAGACGCTCTCAGCGCTGGCAGCGGCGGATGAGACGATGGGCTGACAAACGTACGCGACTCGACACTCACAAGCGGATCCAGGCACAGCTGAGGGTGGGCAAATGCCGCCCACCCTAAAAAAAAAATGTGCTGCGGAGGGGTAGTTTTGGTAGTATGCCCCCCCTTAAAAAATTTTATTTGCCCTAATCTCAGCCATTGCCCCGTAACCCGTTCGCATTTTATTTCGCCTCACTGCCCGCAGCCACTTCGTTAAAACTGAAGAGGTCGTCGTCTCGTCGAAACTCGTCGTCGTCGCCTCGTCGGAGAAGCTGCAGGCGGACTGACTGGCGGAGCACTCTCGAGTCTCGATCACAGTTGCAGCCACCGTCTTCTTCGTCACTTTGCCAGTTCGCGCTGTCTAAGCGTATTCGTGAAGAGGTCGCCGAACGGCCGAAGGACCGAAGCTCTCTCCTCCCATTTTGCATCCGCCTTCATCATTTTGAAGGTAAGTTTTATGTTTTTTGGTGAATACATACCACTCCACTAGTTCTATTTGTAATTTCTTGCTTCAGTTTTTCCTTTTATGCATCTTGAAAAAAATCCTTTTATGCATCTTGAAAAAATCAGTTTGCAATAGAAAAAATCTATTTACAGTAATCGGAGAGCTCATGGCCTGCAACGAGAATGTTGTGTTTTTTTCTTGTGTTGTGTTGGACCGTTAGAAAATTAATATGTTGTGTTTTTTTCTTGTGTTGTGTTGGACCGTTGGAATGTTGCTTTGCTCACTTGCATTCTAGTGTGTGTTATCAGTTTTTTAATTTCTGCATTTGAATTTTTTTTTTTGTTTCCCTTTCTTCAACCTCAAGAGTAATGTTTTTGAAATTGAAGTTCCAAATATGGATTCTAAATTCAAGCCTCGTGGACGATCTGTAAGAAAATGTGAAGAAATTACAAACTTTCATCATTATCGAGTAGATTTATTCTACGCGGTTATTGATATGCAACTTCAGGAATTGAATAACCGATTCTCAGAAAGCAGCACCGAGTTACTTCTTTGTGTGACATGTTTAAATCCGAGTAATATGTTTTCTGCTTATGATAAGGGAAAATTGATTCGTCTTGCAGAATTATATCCAGCAGATTTCTCTATGATTGATCTTGTGTCTCTTGAGCATCAACTATCAACTTATATTGTTGATATGCGTACTAGCGAGGAGTTTACTTCTTTAACTAGCATTGCTGCTCTGGCAAAACAGATGGTAAAGGATAAAAAAAATGTTGTGTATCCACTAGTTTATAAACTTATTGTTTTTGCACTGACGTTACCAGTTGCTACTGCTACGGTGGAGAGAGCATTTTCTGCAATGAAGATCATTAAGCATCGATTTCGTAGCAAAATGGGTGATGACTGGCTTAATGATTGTCTAGTGCCATATATTGAAAAAGAAGTATTTGATTCTGTTCCGAATGAAGTCATTATGCAACATTATCAGAAAATGCAAAGTAGAATGCAAAGTCTGTAACTTTCTTTTTAATTTCAAAAATTATGATGAAATATAATGCTTTATTTTGAATTTTGTTAGTGAAATATATCTATAATTTTTGTATTTATATTTTTATATATATCGGGTTTGCCCACCCTAAAAAAAAGGGCTGGATCCACCACTGTTGACACTCGACAATGCGAACGGGACGGCGGGCTAGTAAATGCACGCAACTCAACAACGTTGACGGTACAGATGTGCGTTTATTTTCAAATGAATTGAAACCGAGTTAATTTTGGGTTTCCGAGTCAACCTGAGCCCGACCCCTTTTAAAATAGGGTCGGGTCTAACACACAATTTTTGGATCGGGTTCAAATCGGATTTTTATGTTATGTCAAATATTGACATCCATACATGATGGCGGATGGTGAAGTTGATATATTGTATTCCAAAATCACCTTAGTTGTATCATTTGAAAAACACAATATGGACTAAATAGTGAATTTTAAATATATCAATAAATTATCTTGCATTCATTTTTATCTGATAAAAAAAATTTAAAATTTCAAAGCTCTTGCCTTCCTACTATGCTAAACAAATAATACTTCAAAATCAAAGGATCCTATATAAAATTATAAACTATCAGAATAAATTTTAGAACTATCTTGAAATATATTAAATTCAAAGATTTTTTTTTAATTAGTTTCAAAATGAGTGTAATATATAAATAAATAATATTATAATACTTTTAAAGTAGATATAAAATTTTTAAGATTTATTTTGTTTTAATTTTTTATACTAATTAAAAATTTAATAAGAAATTTTAATCTAATTTTTTATTAATGTATGCCGTTCTATGTTATTTTTATTAGGGGTGTCAATATTTGACCCGACCTGAAAACCCGACCCGAAATTTTCGGGTTCGGGCCGAACCGGGTCTGGCTCGGGTTAGGGATTTCGACTCGTTTGTAAAACCCGAAATCAACTCGATTTGACCCGTTTTTAATTAATTTAGGAGGGGTTTAATGGATTTTTATGAAATAAGTAAATGATATTTCAAAAAATTATAAATATTATTGACCAAATTAAATTAATCTTGATTTATTCTAAATTAATTGAAATAAATCTTACATTAATTTGATTTAGATTTAAATAAATTGAATTAAATAAAAAAATTTAATAAAATATACGCAAATCAGGTCGGGTTTGGGTTGACCCGAACCCGAAGCGGGTCGGGTTCGGAAAAAAACAACCCGTTTGCAAAAACGAGTCGGGTTCGGGTCAGATTGAACAGTGTCGAGTCAATTTCAGGTTGAACTTGAACCCGACCCATGACCTGATTTTGACAGCCCTAATTTTTATTATGTACAAATTTAACTATTTCGGCATTGAAATGCGATAAAGTTTTTTTTTTTTTTTCATTTTAGTCATAAATTCTACGTGTTTTTTGACTTTATGATTCCACCTCTAAATAATACTGCTTATGAATTATGATTTCGAAGGCTGGGAACTGCACAGCAAACACAGTTTGATTATCGCTATCAGATAAGGAAGGCTTGATAACGTTCTTGATTTGACTATAACATGCTTTGTCAATCAGAAGCATATATATATATAACTTACATTTCGTTTAGGATAATTTTTTTATTGCTTCTTAGAAATAAATTCTAATATAAATATTTTAGTTTTTATACTAAAAAGTTGATTTAAGAATCAATAAAAAAGCCTTCCAATTTGAGATGACTTCTTATTGTTTATTAAAGTAGCTTTTTAGTACAAAAATTAATTTTTTATACTTGAATGTTATTTTAAGAAACAGTAAGAAAACAATCCCAAACAAACCTTAGTCTTCGTCTGAGACGACTTTCTTACTGCTTC
Source organism: Dendrobium nobile (assembly GCA_022539455.1). Classification (NCBI taxonomy): domain Eukaryota; kingdom Viridiplantae; phylum Streptophyta; class Magnoliopsida; order Asparagales; family Orchidaceae; genus Dendrobium; species Dendrobium nobile. Next base: position 69,206,032 of record CM039734.1, read on the forward strand.
TTAAAACAGCTTTTTAGTATAAAATTTTTATTTGTTATACTAAAAAACTGTTTTAAGAAGCAATAAGAAAGTCATCCTAATCAAAGTTTTAAAAGGTGATGAAATATTGTTTGAAAGTTCATACATCATATGCATAGCTTTTTGAAGTTTGTATATTCTTGATGAAATTTATATTCTAAATTTATGTATATGATGTGTGTATGAATTTATCTTTTAAAAACCTACAAAAAATTGCTTTTAAGTTTTAGGGTTTTTGATTATTTTTCATGATGTGTGTATGAATTTATCTTTTAAAAACCTACAAAAAATTGCTTTTAAGTTTTAGGGCTTTTGATTATTTTTCATGACTCGAATACAAAGCGAAAAAATTTCTTATTTCCAAAGCAAATAATATGTTTTTTTGTTGTTGTTGAAATGATGAACAATATTTTGATATAATAGCAGATTTGATGACACTACATGAAAACCAGTTATTACCGGCGGACCGAATCCGGCGGTAAACCGTAAAACACGACGGCGCATTTCCGACAGCATTATCGGCGTTTGGAGCGCGTCGAAAAATGTCTTCCGACGTATATTAGACGTCAGAAATCTTTCCGGCGCACGTTCCGACAGCATTACCGGCCCAAAATGTGTTAGAAAACGCCATCTTTTTCCAGATAATTCTGACGCTATATACGCTGGAATTTACAACGTATTTACCGACGCAAAAAATTCCGCCGGAACATCCGACGGTATTCACGTGTTTTCCTGTAGTGTGATAATGATGTGTTTGCTTAGAACTAGATCATGTCTTGCGTTAGGCATAATTGTGTGATGATAATTTGATGATGGAGGCTTAGGCTTAGTTTGGGACAACATTAGTCTACTATTTTTTTAAAAAAATTGTACTAAAAAACAGCTTTATAAAGCACTAAGAAAATAGTCTAAATGAAACCTTAATGTTTATTTAAAAGCACGCAATTGTGGTTAAAGTTAGGGAACATAATGATTCATGCTTCGTTCGAGACGGTTTTTTTACCGCTTTTTAAAACAGCTTTCAGTAAAAAAATCGTCCCAAATGAAGCCTCAATTTTGAGCCGACTTAGCGTTGGTTCTAAATTGGATTGAACCTATATAAGCAGTTTTGAAATAGAATTGTGACTTAAATTGATTTGATTTCAAATTAGCTTCATTCAAATAAGCAAAATTAAGAAACTACTAAAAATTATTTAATAATTTTTATTTTTTAAATGCTTAATATATATTATTGGGCTGATTTTGAGTTGCTTAATACAATCCATTATTTAAAAAATAGCTTGCCATAAGGCAAACATCATTTTACTGGTTATTGATATTATGATTCTCACGTGCTACTTGTAAAGTATTTAGTATTTTTGTTTTGTATAAATATCCAACATCTGCATAATAAAGTTGAAATAAAGATATTAATTTTTATATTAAAAATTAATCTGTTTGCAATAGTCGCTATTTATTAATATTTTACAATTAAAATATAAATATTGAGCAAATACGTAATAAATACTCAGTAAATTCTCAACAAACGGGTCGGGCTTGGGTTCAACAATTCGCCCGTTTCAAAAATCATGTTGGGTTCGGGTTGACCTTTGGACCCGAAATTGACCCGTTGTTGACCTGAAAATCCGTTTTTGCTCCGAAAACCCGATATTGACATGAAAATCTTAGATTGAACCGTTTTTTGACCCGAAAACTAGCCATTTTTTTATGATCCCGGGTTATTCAGGTTGTGTCGGATTAACCGTTGACCTGAAGAAGAAGCGGATCGGGTTCGGATTGACCCGAATTGTATTGATTCAATTTCAAGTTCGACCCAAAACCGACCCGTTACCCAAAATTGACACCCCTCTCCACGAACTTTTATTACGTCCGGTGCAAGGACGTAGCAGGAAGGTCCGGTCGGAGGCAATTTCCCGCCAAAAAATTAGGTATTTGCTCGGTACAACTAGATATTATTTGATAATAATGAGGAATACCGTTCTCTGAAGACCAATATCAAGTTATACCGAGCTGTACCGAGAAATACCGAGTTGTACCGAGTTTTTCTGGGAAAAACTCGGTACAACTTTTGTATAACTCGGTATTTGCTCGGTAAAGCCCGGTATAACTCGGTATTGGGTCTTCAAATGATGGTATTCTTCATTATTGTTTGGTATTGTTCGCTATTTGCTCGATACAACTCATCTTTTGGCGGGAATTTACCTCCGACCGGATGTTCCTCTACGTCCGGTCGGAGGACGTAATAATTGTTCCCTCTCCACACCTTTATTTTCTTCCATTAACCCGCCATCTTATTTTCTTCTTCGTGAGCCCTAAAGTCACAATTTCACTATTCATGTTGTTCTTCTTTCTTCACAAGTTTCCTTACATTCGTGAGACATCGCTGGCTATGCTCATGAGATATTTCTTCTTCCCTCTTATTTTCCTGTTACTAAGCCCTATTCGAAGCAACGTCATGATTCTTGTTCTTCTTTCTTTGCGAGCTCTGTAATTTTGCTAGACATCGGCGACCAAAATGCAAGAAGCATGCTAGAAACCTGACCTTTTGCCCAATTTAACTATCTAGTTGTAGATTACTGTTAACTTTGGTGATATCTTTATAAGAACATATTACAAGTAATTCTATTTCAGCTGGATATTTAAAAGCCTTGAGTTGGAAAAATTATTAGGTGCGGAGTGTGGACCGTCCGCACACCGTCCGCACAAATACAGGGTACCAAGCGATACCCAGCGGTACCATGTGGTACCTAGCTGGGTACCCTGTACTTATGTGCGGACGATTCTCCCCGTCCACACTACGCACCTAATAATCTCTCCTTGAGTCGATAGGTTTATAGTCACTAGGAATAGATTAAGGTTTCGATTGGGACGGCTTTCTTACTGCGTTTTAAAGCAGTTTTTTAGTAAAAGAATTAAAATTTTGTATTAAAAAGTTGCTTTGAGAAGAAGTAAGAAAACCGTCTCAAACGAAATCTAAGAGTATATTCACCAAGCGATTAACAGATTCAAAGCTCTGGTGTAACTTGACTAAAAATTCTTAGCAAGTAGTTGATCAACAATATTCATGACCTTAGTTTAACTTCTAATCCCAACTCATTACATGTTGGCATATGCCAAACCTATCGTAGGACTTCAGTCATTAGGTTAATGAAAATCGGTTTAAGATAAACATATTGCAAGAAGCACCTTATAATCTTGAATACCTGGCATTTTGTCGAGAAATCAAAATAATTTTTTTCTCGGCTGTTATAGAGTTTGATTGATTGAATATGAGTTTTTTTGGTCAGTTTAAGGGAATTTCAAAGTGTTTAGAGTGATAAGATAATCTGCAATCGAATGGTAAACAAGTGTATGCCGTCAGCCAAACAATCCAACCGAATGCGAAATTGTCCGCTAATCTCTTGGAGTGAACAATGTGACGCCAATATTGGCGTCCCATTGTTCACCAACGACAAAAAAATTGGCTTACAGGATTTGCGGAAGAAGCACGTGAACGAGTAGAAAGATAATGCCTTTGCAGCGAGATGAAGAAGCGCACAAAAGAGGAGAAGAAACAGAATTTGATTGGAGTTGAATTATTACATTTCGGAGTTTTAGTGCATTTTAGAGAGGAAAATGGGTTTTTCGGTTGAAGTTGCCCTAATTGTTTTTTTATTATTCTAATAATGATTAGCAATATCCTAAATTTGAGTGGGTGATTTTATTTTTCTATTGTTTAATAGGTATTGAACTTCGAAATATGAGTTCAGGCCATGCGTCATCTTCAAATTGTAGGCATGATCGCCAAATTTATTGTAGATGTAACTTGGAACGTGATTTACTTATTTTTTATATAGGCGAAAATAGTATGAGAAAGTTTAACATAGTATGAAGATGCAACTTGATCATCTTCTATTTTCCGATGAATAAATGACTTTCAACATGAAACATTATCAAGAAGTAGATTTTGAGGATAGCATGAAGATGCAACTTGACTCCATTGTGTTTCTTTTCAAAATTTTGATTGCACAACAAATTATAATTATGGCTATCAAGTTGGTTTAGCATAGAAGTTTGAAAGAAATCCTACATGTGATCATCTTTTGTTATCATTAGGTGACTATGTTGTTTGTGATCTTCTATGAGATCATTTCAAGCTTGTTTGTAATTGTTAATAAATGGTTATTGTAATAGTTGATTGTTAAAGAAAAAACTATGTTGTTTTGATTTAACGAGCATGATTGATGTTTGTCATTCTCATCGAAGCAATTCGTATTAAGTCATTCTTGAAAATATCAGGGTTGGAATGAAATATGTAATAAAGAAGGAATTCTCACCACCAAAAATATGAGTTTTTCACAACAATTAATAATAGTGGTTTGCAAACCGCTGCGATAAATATATTTAGGTGTCGGTTATAAGTGATGCTACTACTTATTTACTCCATTTCATTCGTGCAAACAGGTCGTAAATGTTATTCTTGCCCTAGCTCCTCGCATTCTTCTAGTAGGTAGTATAATTATTTACCTGAAGTTCAGCTTATGTGTAGTAGAATTTTGGATACTTTCCATCAGGCCCACCAAATGTATCTTGCCCAGATTCCAGCAGCACTAAAATATTTTAATTGGTTTGATAAGAAAGTTTCAATTTTTTGATATTTTATTTTTTTTCATTTACTTTACCCTTTAGCAGCGGTTTAACTGATGTAAGTCATAAAATAGCACTTAAAACTGCTTCTAAAGCAAGTGCTGCCAAAAACTGCATCTGAAATGTTGGAAAAGTCGTTTGTAGCGCTCGCAGATACAACAGTTTTGCAGCGCTTTCAAAATTGCTGCAAGAAATTTTGCAGATGTTTTAATCACTGCAGTATGTCAATAAAAGTGCTGCGGAAGCCATATTTATTAGTAATGTCTGAAACAACCTGAGGAAATGAGATACTTGGTAAGCAAAAGACCTACACTGTTTCAAGAATATATGCTGCAATGTAATATAAAACTGTTGAATAAGAGGTATAAAGTTCAATATGTGATGTAATTCAACAGCAGCAATGCAATAATTAGAGTTATTGTAACCTATATGTTGTACCAGATTTCAACCTCTATGTTGTAACCTATAGCTGCCTATTGTTTGTGAAATTCTACAACCTATCTATTGTTGCAGATTTCAGCTTTTAAAATGTTGTAAAATATGTAAGTGCATTTTAGTTTCACAAATGATCCAGAACTTCAAGATATTATTACAAATATAAAGTTCAGATGGATTTGAAACTTAAAACTTCGGCTGATTGAATCCTTGAAATTGCTGATTGAATCCAAAACTGAAACGTTCACAAACAAAATGATCTAGAACTGATTGCAATTCTTATACTTGCTTGTTACACATAGAACACCTGGATTACTTCAAAAAAAAAAAAAAAAAAGAGAGAGAGTTCTCGAACAATAATGACATGAATCATTTACCCCATGTAGTGGGTTAAAGGCTTGATGTTGTTGTTGTTGTTGTTGTATTGAGAGAATTCTCGTGATTCATCATCCACTTGAGCTTTACTATGCAAATCCCTTCTGATGGACAATTTAGGCCTACAAGTCGATGGATTATTAGCAATTGTTTGTTTCAGAGAATTCTTGCAAGTCATTCTGTATTTCTGTGGTGACCTTAAAGTCCTCAATGACTGCATTTATGGAATTCTATGTTTGAAAGATTTGCAATAACCATTTTTCTTTCTCCTTCGTCTGGTTTTTTGTATTGATGGTGGGTAGACGTTTGAAAGTTGCTGGTTTTTTGAATGGGAAGAACTTTATTCGATCCTTTCAAGATGCTTTATCTAGTGTTTCTCCTTCCTCGAACTTCCCTAACCTCAAATTCACCTCTCACCGTGGGTTATCGTCATTGTGGATTTCGGAAGAGGAAGTTCTTGCGCCAGCTGCCCCATTTGAGTTCGCTTTGGTTGGGAAATTTTCAGGTCGGAGACCATCTACTGATGCAATCATGATTTTTTTAACCTCAAGATTGATGATAATTTTTTTGTGACTAATCTCAATCCGAAGCATGTGTTAATTAAGCTTGTTAATGATATGGATTATTGTAGAGTGTTTGCTCATCGCTCTTATTTTATGCACAATTGTTTTATGAAAATATTCAAATGGACACCAACGTTTTATATTGAAGTTGAACCCCCGATATTCTGATTTAGATCTGTTTTCCCAACCTTAGGCCTCACCTCTTTCTCCTCGAATCCTTCATGGTCTTGGTTCTCTTTTTGGCCGGCCTCTTAAAGTTGATAATGCCATTTCTACTGTCTCCTGAGTCCTGATCTTTCGTTGCTTGCATTCTGATTGAGTTAGATGTTACCAAACACTTTCCCTCTAAGGTGTGGGTTGTTTCAAAAAACTTAGGTTACATTCAATCTGTTGTTATGTAGGATTTTTCCCTCTTACTATTCAGATTGGAAATTGCTGGGCCACTCGAAATTGGAATGTAGCATTTTACATCCGCATCTTGATCATAACTCTATTGTTAACCATCTTTCCTTCTATGAGGGTGATAAGGTTAGCATTGTTTCTATTGACTTACCAGTGCATGAAAATGTTGAACATGTAGTTGAGGGTCATTTGGATACTGGGCCTTTGATTCATCCTTCGATTGTTGAAGTGGGGCTTTCGATTGAGCTCGATTTGTTGGTTTCAGATGCCCTATGGCTTCGGCTGTTGTTGGTCCTATTTTGGAAGCTTGTGGGGACATTAATAAGATTATTGATGATAATTTACATCTACTGTTTGGTGGTGAGTTTTGTCCCTCTTATGTTATTTTTGTCAGTAATTTTGGCTTTCAATGTGCCTTGCCTTTGGTGGATTTGGCTTGTTCCATTCAAGAGGCTTGTGAGGGTATTATTATTGAGAATGCTAACAAATTGTCTATCATGCTTGGTTGTGGTTATCCACCTATTGTTGAGAAGGATACAAAGAAAAATGATATTGGTTTGTCTCATGATAAGTTGAATGTGGTGAGCATGGGGATTTGTGATGTTAACACGGAGGTTTTGCATAATTCCTGAGTGGAATGGATGTTGCATCTGATGAATCACCTTTGCCTTCTTTAGAACCAGTTTTGTTACCTAATATTATTGTTGCGAATGAGAATGTGTCACTTATTGATGTTTCAGCATCTCTTATTTCTAATGATGTTATGAAAGCTCAATTGGCATTGAAAATGAAGGATTCTTGCGTGGACAATTCTGATTGGCTTGATGGGTCTCTTTCCTCGTCATGTGGGGGTGATGGAGAGGACTTCGATGGGCCGAAGGATGAGTTTCATGTAATGTATAATTTGAATGTGGGTCGTACATTTGAAAAAAAAAATTCCATGGGGGTAGAAGATGTCATAAGCGAAAAATCTAAAAAGAAGTAATTCTTGTTGTTTTTGTTCTTGCTTCTGTTGTTATCCCTCCTCTTAGATGGTTCTTTTTCCTTTGGTTTTTGTGGTCTTTCAATTGTTGGGCTCTGTGTTTTTATTCGGCTTTGGGTGTGCCTATTTGGCTTTGCTTGCTCGGCTGGGGGTGTTTTGGGTTGAAGGCTAGGATGTGGGGTTTGGTTGGTGTTCAACTGTGTTGTTTGGGTTTGGGAAAGGTTGAGGTATTGGGTTGGGGGCCGGGTGGTGTGTTCTCTATGTGGTGGTTGGTTGGCTCTGTTTTTGTTGGTTGGTTGGAGTTTTTTTTTATTTTCCTTCTCCTTTTGCCTTGTCTTTGTTGTTTCATTTCTTGCAGGTTGATGTTTGTTGGACCTCTCGAGGTGTTGGCATTGGCTTCTTTCTGATACCCTCTCATGGTTGGTTCTCTTTATGGTACTGGTTTTTAATTTGTTGTCTTTTCTTTTGCTTGAATATTGTATTTCGTTTGAATCAAAAGCTCGTCGGTTTTGCTTTAAATGATGTATTTTTAAAGAGCTTATGATTTTTTAAGGACTTGTAACATTTCTTTTCAGTAACATGTAGACCCCTACCAGTGGTTTAAAAAGGACCCAAAATATATAGAAATTCTGAATTATTTGATATTCTTCATAGCAATAAATAAAATTTCAGTTTCAAAAGCTGAATTTAAAATTAAGAAACGATCTCCTTTAATTTCTAAATTTAAAATTGAGCAACGGCCATTTTAAATGCACAATTAAATGGAAAACGGTCAAATAATGTGGACCATTAATGACTATTATTTTAACATATTATGTATCATATATTGTAATAAATGGTTTATAGAGATTAATATATAAAGATTTCAATGGTTTGGATTTATATCAATAAATGGTTATTGCAAAGCTTAAAAGAAAAGATTAGATAAGATAAGTGAATGACCTCACCAAACAACTGAGCCAACAATGATGTTGAATTATCAATGGCTCATCTTATGGTCATTATGAAATTTGTTGCATTAATGTTAATACTTTCTCTCTACACTATATTCAATAATTATAATTATTCCATAATAAAATTTGCATCAGTTAAATCTAGATGTAACGATCAATTGGTTGAACATCCAAAAAATTCATATATTTTTATGTGTTGATTGACTTTTGTGTTTCTATTTTTTTTGTGTTTGTATATGCAGAAGCAACTTTTTTAATAGTCAGATTTAGGCTTTGTTTGGGACGGTTTTCTTACCGCTTCTTAAAATAATTTTTTAATACAAAAATTAAAATTTTTGTAGTAGAAAGCCGCTTTAAGAAGCATTATTTATTTGGGACAACTTTCTTATTGCTTCTTAAAGCGGCTTTCTAGTATAAAAATTGAAAAATTTTATACTAAAAAATTCTTTAAAAAGCATTAAGGGGACAAAAATAAAAAATTTATATTAAACCTCTATTTTAGAAAGTAGTAAAAAAGCCGTCCCAAACGAAGCCTCTTCGTTTAGGACAGCTTTATACTTACTTGGATGGGGTCTTTATAGGTGATCGTAAATGCCTGTGGCCTAGGCTAGAGACATTCATTGTACTTTGAAGGGACTATGGTCTACCCTCTGCCCAAGTAGTAGAGTGGACGTTATAATTTGTGGTAGGGGTTTTCGTGTCCGCTTCCCTTTTTTAAAAAAAAGATTCGTTTAAAACGATTTTCTTACTGCTTCTTAAAGTAACTTTTTAGAAGTCTTATTTAAGAAGGAATAAGAAAGTCGCCCCAAATGGAATCTTAGTCAACCAAATAAGTCAATAGTTACTTAAAAAAATTCAATATTTATAAAATTTCATATATATTAAAAAAAATAAATTTGAGTAATTTCTATTAAAATTTGAAATAACTTGACATTGGACTGATTAAAGCCGAATTAGTTCAAAATTAAGTTGATTCTATTTCTGAGTTATTTTAATCCAATTTTAAATTGAAATTTGATCGGCTGGGAATAGAAATCAGGTTGTTACCATCCTTAGTGGTGGATAACAATTGAACACGTAAGTCACCTTCTATTGTGGCCGAACAAAATTGGCACACGTGGCTCGCACATGGCCATTAACGAGATCCTCTCCCGGATATGGATATGGTCGGCGCTTGATACGATCTGCTACGATTTATAGAACACCAAACATGTTATTTAATTCCTTCTTCTCATCCGCGTGTCCCTCATTTTAATTAATATGCCGCTTTTAATCCTAACTAAAGTGAATAAAGCTATTACATTAATGTCATTATTCCAATAATGATCATATGAAATGAGAGCTTTTCAACTAAGGTCCTTTTTTTATTTTTTATTTTTATTTTTTAACTCTATTTTCTAATTGCTACCTACTCCCATTACCAATACTTTTATTATTCTAAAATTTCAAATATCGCTCTAAAGTTATTTCAAGATATTTTAAGCTGTTTTAATCAATTTTTTTTTAAGTTATGATAAATTACAATAGTTCAATATTAAAAAAATATTTTCATGTTTTTTATGATATTGCAATGAGTTTTTATATTTAATGATATAAATATCATCAAATTTTATTATTTTATTTAAAATTAGTATGAATATTTCTTTTTTTGTTTTTTTTTTCAATATAATATTTATGTACATATCTATGAAATTTCCACTACACAAAGCGCTCACTAGTTGTGATTTATGTTGCAATTGATTTATCAATATGAGATCTCAATTAATGTGAAGTTTTCTTTGATAACATCTTGATGTTATTTTTAATTGAATTACATAAATTAAAGCATCATTATTAAGCTAGGGTTAAATGAGCTGGTCAATAAGCATTTGTGGTTGAAAAATCATTGAAAAAAGGTATAATTCTTGTAGAAATTTTAAGAAATAAAACATAAATGAACATTACCTTATTATAGTTGATTGAGTAATGATACGACTCCAAAAATTATGTTGATCCTGCACGAATCGTGAGGCGTATTCTAATTAAAAAATTTCAAAAATAAATTTGGGATCATATGAATTTCAATTTCAGCAAACTTATAATCAAATTGAACGTCTCAAAAAGACGAATCCAACAACACCAAAATCGGTCCAATCCGAGCCCAAATGGGTCCAAATTTGGGGCTTGAACCACATTTGAAAGATTCAAAGCATTATTTGGATGAAAAAATGATATCCAAATATAACACGCTTATACTCAAATCGAGCAGCTCGGCGAGACAAATCCAACTAGATCAAGATAATTGAATTCTGACATTATTAAGGGACTTAAACATTTAAAAAACAATATACGGGTCATTTGATGGGGCACTCGAAACAGGCCTCATATCTTCTATATATTTTATGGGGTGTGCCACTCATGAAAATCTATAAATAGACTCTCACTTTCTACATAAAGGGGAGGCAAGAGCTGGAGATTGGAGAGAGCTATAAGGCTTCAAGAGCTCCAGCTCCATCGCTGACGAACCTCTACCCGGCCTTTAACCGTAGCCTGACTTCCGCCCGATCGTCGTCAAACTACCTCTTGGCCGCCGACCACCACCAAACTCTAACACAACCATAGCTGGGCCATTGTGTGGCCTCTAAGCTCCGCCAGACTTTCACCTGGTCGTCGACTGCCTTTGGACTTTCACTCGACCATCGTCGGACCACCACCAGGACGTCGACCACCGCCACACTTCCACCCGGCCGCCAAAAGACGTTAGACCTCCTCCTCCAGCCAACCATTGTCGATCCTCCGCCAGGCTGATAAGTATGGTCCCTCCGACCACCATCGCCTGCCAATTATGATCTCTTTGACCACCATCGCTGCGAATGTTCCAGTCATCAACAAATAAAACAATCTTTCACAAAAGTAAACTTATTTTTAACATATTATTTGCAAGAAGCATTATTGTGCACTGGAATATATGCGGTGATAAAGAGATATATACAGTTTAATGTCTTAGTTTGGTACGAAAAATCTAACACACATATAGAAAATAGATGGGTGCAACAATCATAAGAGACACCATATTTTACACTTAAAATCGAGGAAAGGAAAAAAAATATGAGGCCTGACCTAGTTAAAATGATTCAACTAGTGTTTTTCATTGATTATAAATAATATTCTTTCTCAAGGGAAGATGTTGGCTCAATATATAAAATATACATCATATAGAGCACATTATATGGTTAAAGTTGGAGGAAGCCAATAACATGAGAGTTATTCTCAAGAGAATGTTGGCCTATTTGTTTGGTCGGTATAGGACCGTAGTCAGGTAACAGTGGCCGAAGGGACTGTAGTTTGGTGACTAAGGATGATGGCTTATTGGGATTAAAGGGATCGTAGTCAGATGATGCTTTTCTGAGGATTGTAGTCAAACAATGGGGGTCTAAGGACTGTAGTTGGAAGGAATGTAGTTGGGCGGTGATGATGGTAGGGATCGTAGTTGGGCGACGGTGGTTCGAGGACTATAGTCGACGAGCGAAGGAGATCATAGGGATCATAGTCAGATGAAGGTGATTTTAGGATCATATTCGACAGACGATAGAGGTCAAAGGGATCGTAGTCGGGTGATAAAGATCGAAAGGATCGTAGTCGGGTGACAAAGGTCGAAAGGATATGTATTATGTGACGGTGGTTGGAGGTATTATAGTTAGTATGTAATAGAGGTTGGAAGGTCCATAGTCGACTGGATACAGAGGTCAAAAGGATCATAGTTGAGTAGCTGGGTTTAAAAGATTATAATCTTGTGATGATGATCAAAACTTAAAAGGATTGTTGTCGGATGGCGAAGATTAAAGGAATCATAGTTTGGTGATGGAGGTCAGAGGGACCGTAGTCGATGATTGTAGACTAAGAACTGCATTCGGTAAACGATTGTGGTCGAAGGGACTGTAGTAAAGTGATAGAGCTTAGAGGGACCATAGTCAGGCGATGTAGGTAGGGCGGTGACCCGACTGTGGCGGTCGAATGGAGGTTCGATGGCGATGGTAGGGCGGAGGTCCAACAACGGTGCCCAAGCTAAGGTTCAGGGGTGGCGAAGGTTGGGTTGACATCCATCTATGGTCAACTGGTGAAAGTTTGATGGTGACTGTCAAGCTGTGAGTACAGTTGTGCCTCAGTGGAGCTCTGGGATTCTTCAAGTCTCTTGAAATCTAACCCTAGGTCCCAACCTCCTCCTCCCCTAAAAGTCCTCATGATTTAAAAAGTGGAGGTCTATTTATAAATTTTGATTGTGACATGTTCAATAAATCTGGAGAAGATTTATATCAATTTTGAAGTGCTTCATCGGATGATCCATATTGATTCCCCGATCATAGAGCATTTGTTCATCTTTTAAGTACCTTATTGATTGACGTTAGAATTAAGGGATCATTAACTTGTTGCATTCATCTCGTCAAGCCGCTCAATTTAAGTATAAGTATGTTATATTAATATATCATTTGGTTACCCAATTAATATTTTGAACTTTCCAAAAAAAAAAAAAACTTCAAGCCATTGATTTGGGCTCATTTGAGTTCGGATTAGATCGATTTTGATGTCGTTGGGTTCTTCTCATTGAGACATTAAGTTTGACTTTAAGTTTGCTATAAGCGGGGTTCAAATTATCCCAAATTTAATGTTAAAAGTTTCTCATTCAAATATGTCTCAAAATTTGTGCCTGGTCAAAGTGATTTTTGTAATGTATCAAGTATAACGTATAAGTAGATGGTGAAACAAAGTTAATAATTATTTATGATATATAATTTAGAAATAATGTTTTACAGATGTATTGGTTTAAGTGATACAAAGAGAAACTTTTGTAAATAAATTTAAATAATGATAAAGTTGTCTAAGTTTTTTTCAGTAATCTAACTTGATCATTTGATGCAGCTTAATATATTATCTTACAACACGTGACCAGGGGAAAAAAATTATGCCAAGATAACCTAACCTGTTTTGTGACACTATTGACAGTAAAATATTTGAATTTTCCCTAAGATTAATATCATGTATATGTCATGAGTTGTACTATTCTTAATATAAATATAAGGATTTTGAATAGGCACATGAGAATATATAACCACAATTTATTTGATTTGTGAACTGAGAAGACTTAATTTTCTTTAATCAATGAGACTTAGGTTTTGTTTGGGACGGCTTTTTTACTGCTTCTTAAAATAAAATTTTAGTACAAAAAATGTTAATTTTTTTTTCTAAAAAACTATTTTAAGAAGCAGTAAGAAAGCATCACTACAGGAAAATCACTGATTTCCAGCGGAATTTTCCGGCGGCTTTCCCGCGGCCATGTTTCCGGCGGCTTTAAGACTTTTTTCCGACGGTTTTCCGGCGGTCACATTTCCGACGGATTTTCTGACGGCTTTTTCACGTTTCCGGCGGCTTTTAAAAATTTAATAAAAAATGAATAAAAATTTCACGGGGTAGGCTGGCTGCACGCGGCGTTGCGGCGGGAGCGGGGTCGTGGCTGGCCGAAGCGGGGGGTTTTTTTTTCCTTTTATAATTTAACCGGCGGTTTAAGACTGCCGGTAAGCCGCCGGAAAAAGCCGCCGGAATTTATTTTCCGACGTTGTTTTTTCCGACGGAATTCTAACCACTGGAAAACCGTCGCTAAATTACAAAACCGCCGGAAAATGCTCAATTTCCGCCGGAAAAAGCCGCCGGAAATGGGTGATTTTCCTGTAGTGCATGTCCCAAACAAAGTCTGGGACAAATTTTTGACTGCTTCTTAAAGCATCTTTCTAGTATGAAAATTTTATTTTTTTTATTAAAAAGCTGCTTTAAGAAGCAGTAAGAAAGTTGTCTCAAACAAAGCATTAGGCTTCATTTGAGACAACTTTATTACCGCTTTCTAAAACAGTAAAAAAGCTATCCCAAACGAAACTTTAACCTTATAAGAAATGAACAAATTTAATTTATGTAATTTTATAAGAAAAATTATGTTGACTAAGAGTGGAGGAATTTGCATATATAAATACAATTGTAAAATTAGAGAGAGATTGGGTTGGCTATAGTCTCTTTTAAATTAAAGAAAAGCCATATAATAATATATAATATAAATTTTTATGCTTAAATTATCTTATAATTATGTAAGTTATAAAAAATTTACATCTTTAAATTTAAGATAAGATCTTTCATCCAAAGATTCAAAAATCTGATTCAGTTATTGCTTTGATATAAGTTACATATCATTTAGCTAATAATTTTTGCAAATGAATCAAGAAAACATACTGTTTGGTTGGATTGTGCACTTAATTTAATTGTAAATCAATAAATGGTTTGATTTTAATCTAGATTTCATTTGGGATAACTTTATAACTATTTTTAAGAAGCTTTATAGTACAAAAAATTCCTAATTTAGAAAATTTTTGTACTAAAAAATTACATTATAAAAAACAGTAAGAAATTTGTCCCAAATGAAGCCTTAGAATTTATTTCAGTCAACATTCTTATTGCTTTACATTTTAGACCTCAAAGATATTTTTATTTGGCTATTGATTTATTGTTGTTTTCTTATTAATTTTTAGAAATTATTATAAGGTGAAGTTGTTTTTTGTATTCATATATATTAATGTATGGGAGCTATAACAAAGTTGGTGGTTACAATTCAAATTTTTTTAAAAAGAACATTGTTGGGGATTGAGAAATTTACGACAGTAGAGTTAGAAGAATATAAGTCTTAGTAATGCATGAAAGTTCAGCGCACAAATAGATGAAAGAGAAAACACTAGGATTTTCAAAGAAAGAGAAAAATCATGGGGCCTTGCCCAATTGAAATGGTTTCCCTAGAATTTGGATAGATTACAAAAGTCAATCCATGCTCCAATCCTTGAATGGGGAGAATATTATGTATTGAAAAGTTCTACCAATCTTTATGTAGAAACTAAGGAGGAAGATCTTCTTGAGAGATCTTCTTGCAAGATCTAGAGCGGGAGAGAGGAGGTGGGAGAGGGGAGAAGGAGAGAACTGTGAGCCAAAAATCACCGTAAACTTTATTCCCTTGGCTATTTTCCTAATACAAGCTAAAACCTATTAATAGGCATCTAAGAGCTACACAAAAGCAACACAAAATGACCATACACTTTGCCATACAAAAACCTATACAAAAAACCAAACCTAAAACTATGAACAAAACACAACAATCGCCACATTGGTCCTAGATTTACAAAAACAAAAGATAACCACTGTTCTTTAAAGAACAGCCAAAGAATGACCCTGTCGGTCTCCTTCGCCAAAAGCATCCACTGACATTTTAGCTCCACCTCCCGATAGATCTCCTGTCGCACTGCGTCCAACGCAGACAATCCCGAGCACCCCTAGCCCGGCTTCCGCGCCCTGTGCATCCACCTGCACCCTGCGCCTCAGTGCCCCCGCCCTGCGCCTCCAGCCAGTGTCCAACGCTTTCAGCCCCGCGCCCGCGCCTTGCACCCATGTGGTCTATCTCCAACCACATCCTGCATGTATCCACCCGTACAGCGAGCCCTGCGCCTTCACACCAGTGTCCAGCGCTCCTATGCGGCCTCCTCGTGTACCGCACGACCTCGCACCTCCAAGCGCCCCGCACTTTCAACACTGCTCCTCAAGAACAGCCGACACTACCTCAGTGTCTCCCGGAGTCCACCTGAAGTCCAAAACTCCACCACAAAAAAGATCTAATTTCTTCTTTAAAGATCTAACCTGATATTCAAATCAAGAACAAGTCTTACTTCCAAGCTAGTCAAGACCGATCGAAACTTGATTCAAGATCAAGCAAAAAATTCGGCCTCCGTCTACATGTTCTAACAAACCTGGCTTGTCCATCTCCTTGCCCTTTAGAATATAACTAATTTAGGCCTATGCTTAAACCAGTAGAAATCAATTACCCATCTTGGATCAGGCGGGCCAACATTCGGCTTAGTACAACCCAGCCGAAAGTTTCTTGCACGTCCGAGCTTGGCCGCCGACAGTGGCACCAGCAGCAAAAAATTGCCTCCAACTTCTCCTCCGGTAGCCGGTCAAAAATAAGCCGTCAAATCCATGCCAAAATCCAGCGTACCACGCCCAAGTCCGGCTCCGTTCTGTAATTTCTTCCTCTTGGTCCACCTCCGGTAACCTCGCCGGACGTCCAGCCTGTTCGTCCGATCTTCCAGCCGACGCCCTTGCCTTGCTCCCGATCAAGAATCCCACGGGAACGCTCCGGACCACCTCTGGTTTCTCTCTTCCGAGCAATCTTCAGATCACGGCTTAAGGCCGCCGTCGAACTTCTTGCCACAGGTCTGCCTCTTGCACGACCGAATTCGCTTGGGCAAGCACGTCGGCGGCACCGGCAGCCACCACCTCTTCTCTTTTCTTGGACATAACACCTTCCTCCTTCAAGATCCCCACCAGGGCCCTGATACCAAATTGTAGAAACTAAAGAGGAATATCTTCTTGAGAGATCTTCTTGCAAGATCTAGAGCGGGAGAGAGGAGGTGGGAGAGGGGAGAAGGAGAGAACCGTGAGCCAAAAATCACCGTAAACATTATTCCCTTGGCTGCTTTTCTAATACAAGCTAAAACCTATTAATAGGCATCTAAGAGCTACACAAAAACAACACAAAATGGCCATACACTTTGCCATACAAAAACCTATACAAAAAATCAAACCTAAAACTATGAACAAACACAACACTTTAGATATGTTGTAAGAGTTTAGTGATAGTCAGGAATAACTTCGATGGTGGTTAAGGATGACTCTAACGACTGTTGAGAAGAATGTTGGCGGTAGAGAAGAAATTCGGCGGTTGGAAAGAACCGGTGTTTTGGAAGAACTTCGGTGGTGGAGAAGAACATTGGGGGCAGATAAGAATGTCGGCGGTGGAAAAGAACGTCGGTCTTAGAAAAGAACGTCGGTGGTTGGAAGGAGCGTCGACAGTGGAGAAGAATGTCTGTGGTTGGAAGGAACGTCGTCAGTGGTTAACGATGAGATAGTTCTCCAAATCTTCTTCTCTTCCTCTTCTCTTTTTCCCTTTCTTCTTCCCCCCTTTCATGTGAAAAATAGCTATTTATAATTTTTCGAGAGTGGCATGACTTATAAACATGGAAGAGATCAAGGTCAAGATGAGAGTATTAGAATGAATGATTGATATCAACCCCCTTGATCATAGACCGTTGATCGAGCATTTACGTGTCTTAATGATGTTGGAATTAAATGATCTCGGGCTCCTTGGAATCGACTTGTCGATCCACTTGATTTGACTATAAGCATGCCATATAAGGCGATCATCATTTGGTTATCCTATTAATGCTTTGAAGCCTCCAATTATGCTTTTGATCTTTAATTTGGGCTTATTTGGACTCAAATTTGACTGGTTTTGGTGCTGTTGGGTTCGTCTCTTCGAGATGTTCAATTAAACAATAAGTTTGTTAAAATTAGAGCTTAGATGATTCGTATTTTAATTTCGGGAGTTTCCTGCATGGATATACCTCGCGATTTATGCCCGATCAAGACAATTTTTTGTGATATATCAAACAAATTTATAATATGCACTATTTATCAAAAAATAATTTTACCCACAAAAGTTTCACCGTCATATATATATATATATATATATATTATATATATATTATATATATATATATATATATATATATATATATATATATATATATATATATATATATATATATATATATATATATATATATGTAGATATGTAGGTAAAAACTCACAGAGGGGCCTACACGTTAATAAAAATGGGAAATTATAAGTCCTTAAAAACCATCAGTTCTCTAAAAGTACATCATTTGCATTAAAACTTACGAGCCGATGATTTTACCTATTATAAGGATAAGTTAAAAAAAGGAAAAAAAACAAAAAATAAAACACCAAAAACAAGCACACGACAAAGAAAGATATCACCCTACTAACTGAAGATCCATAGGTCGTGCAGGAAGCCAACAAAGCTAGTAACCACAAACCTGCAAGAAAAGCAATCAAAGAAACATGCAAGAGAAAAAGCATACACAACAACCAACAAAATAACAATCCACACCCACCAAAAAAAACAACATTAAAGACAATAAACAAACAACCCTAAGACCACCCCCACACACCAACAACCACAAGAAAACGCATCACCCAAACAAAATGAGAAGGAATGACAACCCAAACCTCAAAGGACATCAACAACCAAGCCCCAAAACACCAAAAATAGCCCCAACACAGGCAAAGGACCAATAGCAATAGACAGAGAAACCAAAAATCAACCACAGCCCAACCACCAAATGAAGCCGAGGAGGACCAACAACACCAAAAGAAGAACCCAAAAGCACAACCAAATTACTTCTTCCTCGACTTTCTCCCACACCTCTTGCCACCACTGCGAGAAAAAGGCTTTAAAAATAATACAACCAACATTCAAACCTTACATCTCTTCAACATGATCATCAAACTCATCTTCGTCACCACCACACGGAGAGGAAATAGACCACTCTAACAAATCAGAATGATCAACACTAGTACCCTTCGCATTTAACTCCAATTGAGCCAACAAGACATCTTTTGAAATAAGATAAATAGGGACATTGATAAAAGACACATTAGCAACATCAACGTTCATAGGCGTCACAACCGGTTCAGCCAAAGTAGAATCACCATTGTTGTGTCCTGGAGTATTTGTGGCGGTAGAGAAATATATAGTTTAATGTCTTAACATTGTACGAAGATCCAGCACACAAGCATATAAGAGAGAGGGTGTAGCGTTCATAAGAGACCAAAGTTTTTATGTGGAAACCCCTGAAAATCGGGAAAAATCACAGGGTCTGGCCTAGTTTGAATGAATCCACTAGTATTTGAAGTCGATTACAAATGAGGCTCTTTCTTGGGAGAAGGCCTTGTATTGATGTCACAAATATATGTCATATAGAGTGCATTACATGTTGGGAGTTACAATAATCAATATAGACATGTTTGTTTGGTTGGAAGATGCATAGTCGGCTCGAGACAGGGGTCTGAAAGACCGTATTTGGTAGGAGACTGAAGTCAGAAAGACTGTTATATTTTGATGGAGATCGAAAGGACCATAGTCGGCATGAGATAGGGGTTCAAAAGATAATAGTAGAAATGCGGTACTCCGGGAGAACTCTGGGCATCATGTGGTGGCTTGGTGGAGCATAGGGCCTCAAGTGTGGGTTTGGTAGAAGTTTGGGCATCAGGTGGTGTCCTGGTGGAGCACAGAGCCTCAAGTGAGGGTCCAGTAGAAGTCCATGCGTCAGGTGGTGGCCTGGTGGAGCTCTAGGCCTCAAGTGGTGGTTCGACAGAAGTCTGGGCCTTAGGTGGTGGTCTGATAGAAGTCCAGTGAGGGTGAGGGCCTCAAATGGTGGTCCAGCAGAAGTTCGAGCCTCAGGTGGTGGTTCGACGGAAGTCTGGGCCTCAGATGGTGGTCTAGCAGAAGTTCAGACCCCAGGTGGTGGCCCGGTAGAAGTTCGAGCCTTAGGTGGTGGTCCGACGAAAGTCCGGGCCTCAAGTGGTGGTCCGATATAAGTTCGGGCCTCAGGTGGTCCGGTAGAAGTCCGGACCTCAGGTAGTGGCCTGATGGAGCACAGGGCCTCAAGTGGTGCTACGGTGGAGCAACGATGTCAGGCGGTGGTCTGGCAGAAGTCCGGACCTTAGGTGGTGGTCTGGTAGAACTCCGATGGTGGTTGAGGAGGAGCGAGGAGGCAAGAGAGATCTCCGTTCTCTCTCATGCTGTTTTGCTTGGAGCCCCCTTTTCAAGAGAAATGATGGGTCTATTTATAAATTTATGGAGTGGCATGACCCATAAATAGGTGAGAGATCAAGGGTAAATGGGGAGTGGTTGGATTGATGGCCGATGTTGAATCCCTTGATCATGGATCGTTTGATGGGCATTTGAATGTCTTAGTGATGTCGAAATTTGGTGACCTTGGGCTCGTTGGATTAGTCTCGTCAAGCCGCTTAATTCGACTATAAGCACGTCATGTTTGGAAACCGTTTGGTAATCCAAATTGTAGTTCAAACCCTCCAATAGCGCTTCGGACCCTTGATTTGGATCCATTTGGACTCTATTTGAGTTGATTTTGGTGTCGTTGTGTTCATATTTCCAAGACGTTCAATTCGATTATAAGTTTGCTGAAATCAGAGTTCAGATGACCCCACTTTTAATTTCGAAAGTTTCCAACTTAATTTTGCCTCGAGAATTGTGTCCGATCAAGATAATTTTTCAAGGACATATCAACCATAAAGAGGGCAAAGAGACACCAAACCGCAAGAAGAATTTAACACATCAACCCTGTTAATATCACACACACCCACATTAGTTTCATCAAGATTCACAGGACTACCCTTAGAAGCTAACACAACAAAAACAGGAGAAACAATCATCTTTATTCTTGAATTAAAACTAAAGACTCAATAGGTTTTGTGAAAAATGCCGAGGAAAAAAATAATCACCACAGGCTGAATCCAATAATAATTAAATTATTTATTTTAAAATAAACTTTGATAAAAAAAAAAATCTCAGAGCCAAATTGATGCAGCCTACAACATCAGCATCATTAAAGGTCTAGTGGACTACAGACTACGGCACTAATGGCCAAAAGAAATTGAAAGAGCTTTGTTTGGGGAAAGAGAATCGAGAAATATTAAATCTTAATGTACTTTTTAGAGGATCAAAGTGCATATTGATATCATTATATATTGTTTTTATTTTGAACTACAAAATCAAAATGCTGTGCAAATTCTGGATTGAAAGCAACGTATTTTGTGTTGTTACTTTCAGAAAAGACACCCTTTATTGTTCCATTTATGCAATTGTCTGTGTAACATTTTAAAGTTTCAACTGAGAAATTTGGCTTGGCCTTATTGTGCTTAGTCTTATCTTGTAATTTTTTATTGTATTTTATAAGTTTCAAGAATTACAAATTTAAATATTTTTCGCAAAAAACATATAATACAAGTCTAAATGTAGATTCACACTTTCAATGTAGTTGAAATTCAATCAAATAGGACAAATTTTAGATATATAAAAAAATAAATCAAACATAGAATTACAAAATATTTCAAAAATTACATTGCATTTGATTTTTTTTTCTTCCAATTGATTACCTAAAAATTCGAATTTCGTGCATTTGATTTACTTTACGCCCGAAAGATTTTAACATAAAATTAACAATGGGATTAGGAATAAATATAAAATAAATCATATTAAATTAGTTCACTCTCATTGATCACTTTTACCCATGGCTTTTAATTTGAGTGTTGGAGGAGTTTCTTGAGTGCAAATTAAGAATAAATATAAAATAATAATAATAAACTATATTTTTTGTTTTAATTATTTGTGTGTGATACTATCAACTATGGAAAGTTCTATCAATCAAACTCCATTACCATTGAATATCAATGCAAGCTGTTGAAGAAGCTCAATATTGAGATTTTGTTTGGGACATGTTTATTATTTTTCTAAAATAATTTTTAGTACACAAATTTATTGAAAATAACAAAAATTTAGCAATTAAAAGTTTTCCCAAATAGGAGAGATTATTACGTGCGGAGACCGGATACAATTGTCTGATTTTATCTTTTTGAACAGTAAAAGAGTAGGTACTATTAATCACTGTATTTTTACTATTTAAAACTGTATTTTTATTGTTCACCGCTGCATTTTTACTGTTCACAGAGACAAAATTGGATGATTCTCTATGTCCAGCCTCCGCATGTAATAATCCCCCAAATAGAGCCTTAAACATAAAATATAATAATCTTTGGAGTGATAATAGCCTTCTTATTTATTTATATTTTATTGTGCAAATGATTTGAAAGTTTCTTTAGCATGTTTTTCAAACAAAGACTCACATTTAATCCAACCATTATTTTGATGATTTGGTTATCATAAATGAATAGGACATTTTGTTTATTGAATGGTAGAGTTTATTAAATTCCTTGATTTGATTTTGAGCCCGTTTTATTAATTGTAATCTCAAAAAAAAAATAATAATGTGATTAAAATTAAATAGAGATTAAGAGCTCTTAAATTGAAATTAAAGTATTTATATGTAACAAGCTGTTGATTTTTTTAATGAAAATTTAATGTAAATAAAGTATTTATATGTAAAATTATTATTTGGTGTTTCATTTAAATTAAAATGATGCTGAGTTAAAGTAAATTAAAACTTTATAATAAATAAATTTAATTATTTTGATACTACACAATTTATTTATCTACTTTATAATAAATTTAAGACTGTTTTGTCTTACCTTCGGAGTTCGGACGATAAATTCCCCGGCTCGACAGCTTCAAACTGATGAGAGATGAAGGGAAAGCTGAGGGCGGGGAGGGGCGTGGGAGTCCAGAAAGAGAGGGGAGTAGAGGAATCGTTTTAGTGAAAAATCCTACCCTTCCAAACCCTAGAATCCCTAATTCCTCTATCTTCTTTGCCTCCAGAAATTATTGTCAGCGATTTCTTTCCGATTTGTTTTCATATTATACTGTTTTGTAGTTAGAATTAAAACTGGTAGAATAAAACTTTCACAAAAAGGGACTATTTTTTTCCACTTATTTTCCCTTCTTCCGGCTTTTGGACTCCTTGTTTTCGTTTTAGTAGATCTGAATTGCTTGTAGAAGTTTGATTCTGGAATCGGTTCTAGGGTTCCTTGTTACCCCCCTCCACATCGAAAACTTTATGCTTCTTTCTGTTATTGTGCTTTTGAATGCTGTTTTTGCATCTTGATATTTTCCTGGATTGAAGGATTTGTAGTTATAAGGGAAGTGTGATGGAAAGGTTTGTGGCTTTGGAGCGCGAGGGCGAGGTTTCCGATAATACTCCGCGTGATGGAGAGTTGGATGGCGGTGCAGGTAGGTCATCAATCCTTGTTTCCGTACCTTTTGTCTGTTCGGTTTGTCGACCAATGGAAAGGGGTTGAATTTATGGGATTTTCTGCTGAATTCAATTAGTAGATCTTTGTTATAATTTGGTTGAATATATCTCGGGAGGGTATTGAGAATTCTATGGTTTATTTTGAATATGCTCTTTAGTTTCTGGAGATTTTAGTTCTGCGCTATGATTTGGGATGCTTATTTTTTTAGTTGTTTTTATGCATGGTCTGGTTTATTACGGTTTTTTCAATTTCCTTACTGCTATTAATAATTCCAGCATATTCGTTTATTTGGCTGGTCGTTCTATTTTATCCGCCCAATCATTCTTCAAATTGGGTTTCACAAATACTTAAAAGAATCATGTTTCTCTCAAAAGGAGACACTTTTCTTGTTGCTGTAGGCTATTGTAGCAATCTTTCTATATGTTCAGTTTCAATTTGAATATTTCTATCCATTGAATTTCCAGCAGAGGTCATGTATAGCTTGAATCATCCTATTACTTTTTCTTTTTATGTAAAATCTTGGATTCTACTATACTTTTTTTTTCTATGAGGTAGATGGTAATTATAGAATAAAGATGGACAATATTCTTTGGTTCCTTAAGGCTTTTTCATTATATGGAATGCAGTTGAGTTTTGTTTTATTTTCTGCTTAGTTATGTAATAGATGTGTGATCTAATTGCTTGAGGTTATTTATTATTTTGAGGTTATCTGCTGTTTGGCAGGTGATGCTAGGTTTGATGCTTCTCAGTATGAGTTTTTTGGTAAGAGTGCTATCAATGAAATAGAGCTGGGGGGCCTAGAAGATGATGCTGATGAATCTGGATCTGTTGGAGATCATGAAAGAGATTTTGTATTTCCAACTCATCAAAATAGACAAGAGGTGGTCTTTTATTCATGACACTATCTCTCTACAGTGAGAGTTCTGTCAACTATTTTTAGATATTCTTCAATTTATTCCTTATTGTTGCCGCCGATCAAGTACTGGCAATAAAAAAAGTTTTTTTGCAATGAATTGTATATTGCTACTTAAATACTTGCTTTATTTGTTGCTGGTCCTTATCATTACAATTGTTAATTTTACTTTTATCTTTGTTACTATTATTGCTATATGAGAAAGTTTTATGCAAATCTATTCAACTTTTAACATTGGCTTTTTTCTAGAAAGAAGGTTGTTTATGTCAAATGTGCATGTTAGATGGCATAGCTTTCAAATAACCTATTGCTTATCAGTTTATTTTTCCATGGTTCAAATGACATCATATGCATAGTCGATGGAAAGCAATGTTTCCTACATTTTTATTACGTGCATGTGGAGGGGCATAGTCCAAGCTTTGTTCTTGATAAAGCTAAGCTTTTGAGCCTATTTTTGAACAATTTTCCAAACATTTTTCAGTTTAAAGAACCGAGAAACACTAGCCTTACCAAAGTAAACCTTCAACATAATTAAATGTGTTAGAGTTTTCCATGATTCTATATTTAATTTTGCATTTAATAAGATGCATTCATTTAGTTACTAGCCCATTATCATTTCTACATAGCCAAGTAGCATACAACCGAAACATTTTATAAATATGGTGAATAATAAGAACAGTCAAACATTAGTATAGGGCTCGTTGGAATTTTTAAATGACATTCATTTTTAATTTGCTTTGTATCTTTGGAGATGTAACATGCTCATCCATAAGTTTGGCAAGAGTGTCCTTGACTCCTTGTTTTGAATTAGCGTGATTGATCCAATTAATTTAATTTATTTCCTGTTTTTTTTTGAAATGATGTTGTCATACTATGTATTTTATTATTTAAAAGAAAATTCTTTCAATAATGTGAGTTCATTTTGTGATAAGGGAATACTGAAAGCTTTTTCTTTGCAAATGCAGCAAGTATGAGATAGCTGCCACCGATTAGTTACTTTAAATTTTTTTGTTATAAATAGTTGTTTCAGCTAATAATTTAGTAGCGTTATTTACAGTTTTTACCTGTTTGGATGAGCTCTCCATACAGTTAATTGATGAATCTGTTTTACATTTATTTATCATTTGATTTTCTGGAGAAAAGTAGTTTAACCAGTATTGATTGGATTAACATGCACGAGTCATGTGAACTTACTGTAGGTTATCAGTAAGACTGGTATTTCAGGGAGTTCAAAATTGTGGCAATTGATGTCATTTCAGGTGGAATTTGTTTAAGAAGGATTTTTGGTTGGGCTCTTAATATACATAAGTGCATAAACATTAATATTGCTACTTTCTGTGAATATGTTCTTGACACTAGAACTTTATTTAGGTTGACTAGCAGTTATATAAGCTGGTTTTCTGGTTGTGCCAGTTTTATGTGGGTTTATATGCAGTGGTGGTGGTTCAAACTGAAACAAACTTATGTTAAGAAAGGTAGAGGCAGACCTAAAAAAACTTGATTAGAAAATATTTGGAATGACCTTTCTTTATTAGATTTAAACGAGAATTTGACCTTTAATAGGACACAATGGAGAAAAAGGATTCATGTAGCCGTCCCCACGTAGTGGGATAAAGGCTTGATGTTGTTGTTGTTGTTGTAAAGCCGCTTTAAGAAGCAATAAAAAAGCCGTCCCAAACGAAGCCTAAGCTCCAAACCTCAGTTGGACTGGTCAAATCCACTTTGCCAGGTCTATTGTCCAATAGTTTTGGTGATCCTAGTGATTTATTAGTGGTAATGTATGTTTGATGGATCCAAATTTGAAGATTTTTTTTTTCCGTTCCCTTTATTCTATTTAGCATGCTAATTGCATGTGGCCAGTCAACCCACATTTGGGGAATTTATAGGTTTTTTATTGTGGCAGAATTCATAAATACACCTTCTTGTTGGCATATCGGAAGATACGGTTTTTATTTATGCTTTTTTACTTTACATCCCCTTTTCTCCAAGTTTTAAGTCAATACATTGTGTTTCCATGAATTGAACTGCTGTATTGAATTCAGATCGGTTGTAGGAAGTTCAAGAATAATAAGAAGATCAATATACAAAAATTTATCAAAAACAATGGCGACAGCTTCTCATGTCTGTTGTCCCTTTTATTACCATATCATTGTTTCTATAAAGTTTCCTATTGCATTTGAATAGCCGAGCAGTTGCTACTTGTTTTTTCGTTTTCTGCACTGTCATGTGTTATTATCGCATTGTGCATGTAATGTAATTCCTTTATTATTACTGTAAAATTATGCAAATTTATTTTTCATCATGTAAGCTAAGTATGGCAAGCCCTACTTTAATAATTTTGCTGTACCGTGATATGGTTGCAGGCTGAAGCCTTTGGTTATTCCTCTGAAATCGATGATCTTTCAAGCAGTTTCCTGGAGGTTAGCATTGTTGTTAGGATGCAGCATTAGATTTTTATTTGATTTGAACTGCCCTAAATTGAACGTGTTCAACTTAGTACTGAATGCCGCATTGTCTTCCTTGTGATGCCAACTTTGCTTAGACATACTCAGACATAATTTTATTGTTTAAACTGAAAAATGAGTATTTCTTTTACCACTGTCCTTATTTTTGTTTCCCTCTATGCACTGATTCTTCTGATGATAGTTACATTCTCTCCTACTGATGGAAAGGATGCTCTCTTTGACTATTTTCAGGCTCTGAAACCGGGACTAGCATCATAAGATTAAGAGGGAAGATGGCATATATTTTATTAAGGGAAAATAATTTGTTGTGTCAATGAAATTATAAAAATTTGATTTCTTTGTTTTGCAATGAATTTAATTTGGTCTTTATTGATACCCAAATAAGAAAGACAAAGGAATCTCTCTTGAATTTGAACTTTAATGAAGAATTAGTTTTTTGGTGCATACTTATCTTCCATTTCAAAAGCTAATCAAGTGTAGCTTATTAAGCATCTCATGGTAGAATAAGTGTGATATGTGAAACTGCTTTTTGTTGTCGAGTTTCACCATGACCTCCTTTTTATTGCTGTATAGGATTCGTCCTTAATATTAAACTTAGTGGTCATAGTTTCAAATCCATGTTTTTTTAATTTGATTAAGGTTTATGGTTGATCTTCACGGGATACAAGTTCTTCCATGCAATCTAAAATTTTCTGCCTTTCTAGTATCCTTTATACTTGTAGGGATGACTCAACCGAAAATCAGTGAAATTTAATTTGAATGCCTTTATGTTTTGCTTCGTTTTGCCTGACATTGGTTGTTTGACAATGATAATGAGAATAACGCTACCCTAGGTACCTACAGTTTCATAAATAAATATTTTGAATCCTGATGATGGCGTCTTGTTTTTCCTAGATTTGTGTTAAAACTTTTCATTGTCTGTCTCTATTTTTTTCATTGTCAAGGTATCTGTGTAAAATGGATTATTTTTTTCATCATGAAACTGACACCATGGAGATTGCACTTTTTGTTTAAATGGACAGCTTTGTTTGTTTGCCTATTTTGCTATCGGTGCCATCGCTCTTTTGGAGTGGATGCTTATGTTGTTGTTTTTTTGTTTTTTCAGTTGAACAGAGCTGTTGCACAAACTAGTTCAGCAGCTATAGGTGGTAGAGGATCGCTCTCTAGAGAAAGTGAGTGAGATTATTGACTGCTATTTATTTGCAATTCATGTTTTTTTTCTGTTGGAGCATTTTTTTAGCAGTTATAAACTATGTGGACTGTGTTTAGCATATCTATTCGGTAAAGCAGATAGTTAATTTTAAGGTTTGCAACTTTTTGCATGACTATTGCATGGTCTCCACATGTTGAAATTCACAGAAGTGTAGGAAGAAGTATTAATAACGAAAAACATTTAAATTTGAGTACGTAATGGGATATTGACCTCTTATGATTAACGAGATATTGGCAACTGTGGTCAGTTAAGTGCGTCAATCACAAAATTTTAACTGTAAATTTTCTCATAATTGGGTTGTTTTAAAGATAATCCATATGCTAACTATGATATTAGATTTATTAAATGCTTTTGATATTCTTGCTCGGTGAAGGGTGGAACTATTTTATCAATTATATTGTCCTCATGATTATCCTTATTCACAGATGGTAAAATTATGCAGATTATTGAATTAATTTGACAGTCAAGTTGGTGATTTACATGTATATTTTCTTGAGCTATAAGGGATTTTTGCATGAGGTCCTTAATGTCTTCATGTGAAAATTTTCATTGCACTTTGATTTTAGTACATTGTCCATTTAATGTCATTGTAATAATTTTTGTTTTTGTTTAGAAAAGATGTCTAAAATTTTTCTTCTTGGTTCATACTTTCTATCAGTTTGATTGAATTACTAAATTTCAATGTTTGCTAATGTTACTTTTGCATTGTGTAATGACTTTTATTTTGTTTTGTACTTATTACAATTCCATCATGCACGTTATCCTCAAATTATGATGAAATTCATAAACGTTTTTCACTTTGTATTAGAGTGATTTGACTTCAGATCGATGATGTAAGCTGTGAATGAGAAGTGCTTTTATTTAGGCTTCCGGTATGAGCACCATTAAAATCCAGCCATTAAAACGCAAACAAATCCAACGGCTACAGTGGTCAATCCGTGGGATGCAGGACTCACGACATAATGCCTTCCATATTCGGATAGCTGATTTAGGAAGGATTATATTAGAGTTATTCTATAATTATTTGTTTATGTATCAAGATATCTTGTAAAGATCTATAAATAGGGAAGAAATCATGGAATAAAGCTAAGCTTTTTCTTCTCAAACCTCTATTTTTAACATGTCATCAAAGCCAACGACCTACATTGTCATTGTAGAATGATCGTAGATCGTTGGAGGAGGAAAAGAAGAAGAAATTGAAGCCTTGCAGAAGACGGAAGCAGCAGACGGAGCCCTTGCGGACAAAACTCTGCCGACCGACGTCGGACGAAGCATTGTCGTGGATGTACGCCACAGACGGAGCCCCCTTGCAGACAGAACCTTGCCGATCGACGTCGAAGTGGAGCGTTGCTGAAGACACAAAAGCCCTAGCTGAGCAGAAGACTCTCGCTCGAGCGGTTCCCAATCCGAAGCAGACTTCTGCTTGCGTGCCTTAGCTACCCGGTCCAAGTCTTAAAAGGACCGGCCGATTATTTCTTAAAAAAAAATCATTGGCATTTATTGCCGTAACTAAAGATCAGAGGGATCTTTTTTTTTTGGAGCCTTCATTGCTGTCCAGAATAAAAAATATAGTCTTCATTACTATCATTTGACCCAAAAATGACATAAATTAATTCTTCTCCTATCACACCAAAGTGCAGTCATAACAATTATAATGTCGTAGAGTATAATTTTGATATGATAGTTGAAATCACAACTATATATATAACAAATTAAAATTTTGATATAGGAGAGGACAATCACAATAATTATAACACATTAGACAATAATTTTGTTGAAACAAAATACAATCAGAATAGGTATAACACAGCATAGTTGTGATTTCCCCTTCTATGTCCCAAGTGGCGTTCCAACCACCTAATAGCCAGTCTCATCTCATTCAACATAGCACTTAAAATACTCATCTATAGAGAACTATAAAGTGCTTAAATTCGACGCCTTATTTTGAATGTTAGAATCCGAACTTTATATTATTTGTCATTAAAGTTAGAATTTTGTCAACCTTTTCAAAAAGATAAAAAGAATCAAATTGTTTAATAGCTTTATCTACCACATCTCTTGTTTTACATGTGGCATGAGCTGTGTAATGCCTTTGTATATATATGATTAGAGGAAATATTTGCATACATAATAAACCAAGTTAAATGAATCCTTTTTATAAAAGATAGAGGGCACAAAATAAAAGGGTTTAGTTCAAAATATGTTCAGACCTATTTGAACATGTTTTGAGCAAGTTTTGAATAAGGTTCGTACATGGTTCGAACTTTGTATGAACAATGTTCAAATTTTGTTTGAACTTAGTATGAGTATGATTTAACTAAAGTTTGAATATGATTGTAACAATTAATATATTGTCTAATGTGTTTTAGGGTTTAAGTTATAGTGTGCAAATAATATTGAAACTTTAATTATAAGTTCGGGCTTTGTTTATTTTTTAAATATACAGTTCTGCATTAATCACCTTCCTATTATAACTTATAACTAATGGCGATGAATGGATTCAAACTTAAATAACCAAATGTATATCATCACTAACACTGAACAAAATATGATTTTAATATAGAGACTCGTGAAGCTTTATTATATACCTTTCACAGTAGCTCTAAGATGGCAAAAAAACAAAATACATGGTGATGAGTTATATTTGACCATCATTGTTGCTTGAAAGTTCATTTAGAAAAGTAGAAAAATAGAAAAAAATTATTTAGATTTTTATTACTTGATTATGTATAAAGTATGAAAGTATTTATAAACTTTTTCAAACGGTTTAGAATTAACAATAATAGCAACAAACCTTTGTCTCACTACGTGTGGTCTGTTATATGAATCTTTTTTCTCCATTATATTATATTAAGAATCAAATTATTATTTAAATCTAATAAAAATATCATTTTAATACACCTAACTAGGTCTACTTTTACCTTTCTTAAAATAGGTTGGATCTAATACATCTACTCTCTTATAATGCTCTTGAAGTTTGCTTAAGGCTATACATAGTTTTTTTTTAATTTGCACATCTTATTTTTTGTGAAAGAACTATCAAATCGAGGTGGTGGATTCATATAGATTTCTTCAACATCCTTTATAGGAAAATATTTTTTACATAATATTGCTATGTGAACTATTCATAATTGGCGTATTATATTCATTTTAACAATAGAAGCAAAAATTTCTTAGTAGTCAATTTTATAGGATTAGATACATCATTTGGCTACCTATCTCTCTTTATATTATTCTAGACTTTTATTTGTTCTATATTTTACAGGAAAATTTTATTTGCATCTTATTGTTTACTTTCCTTTTGACAGTTCAATGATCTACCTCTCTCTTTATATTTACTAAGTTAAGTATTACAGAGATGAGGATGCTCAGTTGGATGAGTGGCTTTACCCTTAAGAGATAGGATACGAAATGAGCATATACGTGAAAAAGGCTAGAGTAGCTCCAGTGGAAGATAAGATTAGAGAGTCGCCTTAGATGGTTTGGTCACATAAAACAACGGCCTTTCGATTACCCTATTAGGAAAGTAGAGGTATTAGATTTGACTAATGTTAAGAAAGCTAGAGTTAGACCTAAAAGACTTGTTTAGAAAATATTAGACATGATATTTCTTTATTAGATTTAAATAAGAATTTGACTTCTAATATGACACAATGGAGAAAAGGGTTAATGTAGCCAACCCAACATAGTGGGACAAATGCTTGATGATGATGTTGTTGTTGTTGCATTTATGATGCAGGCAAACTAGAAAGAAAGAGCCAAGATAGGAGAACACTAGGACAAGTAGAATAAAACTCGATCAAACTAGAATGCAGACATCCAAACAAAGACCAAAACAAACGAAAAATTGAACAATCGAAACAAAATTAAAAAAAAAACTATCCCCAGAATAACCAGCAAGTGGTTTCCTCACATGCAACGAAAAGTAGGCAAAATAAGATAAGTGCATATAAGGGATTGCAAACCAAGGGTCCACCACAGCTACAAGGTCCAACATCCAACAAAACTCCTCTGACAAATGTCACCAAATCAGCCAACAAACACCTCCAATAGCTCAAGAACAAAGATACAAGTGGAGAGGAACTTGCGGAGAGAAGAGATTAGAAGCCCAAGATGAAATAGAGAGGAGGAAGAGAGAAATGGAACAAGCTCTCAAGCTTTTCCAAGGAAGAAGAAACCTTAAGGTTTTGTAGAGACTTTGCTCAAATATTCAACAACCCTTTATGCTTCAAAACATCTTCAATTTATAAGAGAAAAGGGGGAGCCAAACAACCATTCAACCTCTAACCGAACCAATAAGGTAAGGAGAACTAAAAGGCCAAAATTTATTCCATAACAACACCCAAAAACATCACAGAAAATCGGGTAAAGCAGCCACGGGACAAGCACCCAGGGGAGAAATCGAAGGGGCATCATAGGGAATCGGAACCAACACCCAAAAAGGGAGAAATAACCAGCCACGAGAAACAACACTAGGAAGAAACCGAGGGGACACAGAGAAGGGGAAAAAGGAAAAGATCCAACTCCACTTAACGAGCTAACAAGAGGAATACCTTTTCAAATAAATGAGCTAAACATCAACTCAAGCATTTATGAGCCAGAATCAAGTAGCTCCCAAAGAACACAGCCCAAACCCGAGTAGCCAAGGTCCAACCTGAGAGGCAACCAGCAGCCCAAAGACCACAGAACCCAAGTAGCTAGCACACCCAAGGTTTGTCATGCCCAAGCACTATCTACTCATGATCATTGGATGTTTTCCATCATAGGATATTATAAAAAAACTAAAAAAAAATTATAATATTCAAATTATAATAAAAAATGAAAATAAACTGAAATTTGCATTCATCAGTTCCCCCCTGGTGGGAGAATCTCATCTCCTGATGAGAAGGCTTCAACAACTTTCTGAAAAAGATTTAGATGACGATTTTTCAGCTCTGTAGCATCCATCCATGTACAATCTGTCAATGGACAATTACTCCATTTAACTAGGAACCTTTTGTGCTCGCCATGTCTAGTCTTAGTAATCTTGATATCAATAACATCTTCAATCTGATCACCACTGTTTAGAACTGATGTGGAAAGTGACAGTTTCAACTTCCACAAAATCATCAGGATTTCCTTCATACAAAGAAATGCCAGAAACATTAAATACAGGAGAAGTCCCAACAGTAGTAGCAAGATCCAAGAGATAGGCATTCGTGCCCAACTTTCATAGAATCCGAAAATGTTCAAATTTCTTCTAGCTTAATTTGCCAAAAGTACCAACAGGAAATTGTTGGCGACGAAAGTAAGCCATAACCAAATCACCCTCCTTAAAATAAACTTCCCTTCGATGTTTGTCAGCAGCAGATTTGTATTTAACATTAGGCATTCAGAGTTTTTCAAGGACTTGCTGTTGGACATATTTGATATCATCAAAAGTTTGTGGCTTCAGCACTAATCTTATTAGGTAAAGACAAACAATTTTTATCTAAAATGTGAGGTATAGGCTGACTGTAAATAATCTCAAAGGGAGTTTTACCAGTGGAGTGATTAACAGAATTATTATATGCAAACTCAGCTTGGGGCAATATCAAATCCCATTGGGATGGTTTCTCACCAGCAAGACATCTCAATAAATTTTCTAAGCTTCGATTGACAACTTCAGTTTGTCCATCGATTTGTGGATGATATGCACTAGTGCACTACTAAACTGAAGAGTAGTTCCTAACTTTGTCCAAAGTGTTCTCCAAAAGTGACTCAAAAATTTAGTATTCCTATCAGAAGTAAATGTTCGAGGAATGTCATGGAGACGAATAATTTCTATAAAAATTAAATCAGCAATATATGAAGCATCAGAAGTTTTCTTGCATGGAATAAAGTGTGTCATTTTGCTAAATCGGTCAACAACAACAAAGATAGAATCATGTTTTCTTGCAGTAACAGACAACTCTAAAACAAAATTCATAGAGATATCTTCCCAATGTTTATTTGGAATTGAAAGAGAAGTATACAAATCAATATTTTGAGAAGTTCTCTTGAAGCTTGACAGATTTTACATTGTTTCACCAGCTTAGCAATTTATTTTCTCATACGAGGCCAGAAATATTTTTCTTCCACTAAGGCAACAGTTTTTCTTTGACCAAAATGCCCACTCAAACTCCCACTATGAAGTTCTTGCACAAGTTGTTCTCTTAAATAATTTTTTTGTATTGCAAAGTCTAAAATCCTTAAACAAAAAACTTTGTTGAATGACAAATTGAGCAGATTGATCAGTTCTAGAAGTGAGACAAGATTCTCAAATACTCTTAAAATTTGGATCATTTGCATAAGTGTCATTTAAGAAATCGAATGAAGTTATGGTTGGGTAAACAGTTACCAACAGATGAGACTTCCTACTTAAAGCATCAATCACTTTGTTTAGCACCCCAATTTTATGTTTAATATGAAAGAGTATTCTTGCAAAAAAAAAGAGGTCCATTTGACATGCCTTTTGTTCAGATTTTTTAAGAGCCCAAAAATCGCAAAGCTTCGTGGTCAGTGTTTAAAACAAATTCCCTTTGAATTAAATGACATCTCGAGAATTTCAAAGCTTGAACAATCGCATAAAATTCTAAGTCATAAGTAGAATATTTAGATCGAGAATCCTTCAACTTTTCACTAAAATATGCAATGAGTTTTCCTTCTTTACTAAGCACAGCACCTATACCAACATGTGAAGCATCACAATCAACTTCAAAAACTTTCAAAATTTGGCAGGCTAAGGATGTGAGCTTGACTCATTTTTGCCTTAATTATTTGAAAATTTTGTTCAGCTTGAGGTGTCAACTTAAAAACTCCTTTTTTTAAACAATCAGTGATAGGGGCAATCATAGAATTGAAGTTTTTAATAAACTTTCGATAGAAAGAAGCTAAGCCATGAAACTCTCTCACCTCGTTGATATTTTTAGGAGTAGGCCAGTTTTGAATTGCCTCAATTTTTATTAGGATCAACCTTTATTCCCTTCGTAGACACATTGTATCCAAAAAATGTTAAACTTGAAGTCATGAAAGAACATTTTTTTAGATTGATGTACAACTTTTGCTCTCTTAGAGTTTGCAGAATTTGTTTCACATGATTAAGATGCTTAGAAGGGTGAATGCTATAAATCATAATATCATCGAAGTGCATCACAACAAACTTTCCAATAAAAGGTCTTAAAAGTATTAGGAGTATTTGACAGCCCAAAAGGCATAACAAGCCACTCGTACAATCCTTCTTTGGTTTTAAAAACAGTTTTTCATTCATCTCTCGATCTTATCCTAATCTGGTGATACTCATTTCTCAAGTCAATTTTAGAAAAGATTTTGGCACTACTTAACTATCTAACATGTCATCCAGCCTAGAAATTGGAAATCTATACTTGATGGTGATTTTATTTATAGCTGATTATCCACACACATC
Organism: Dendrobium nobile; assembly: GCA_022539455.1. Classification (NCBI taxonomy): domain Eukaryota; kingdom Viridiplantae; phylum Streptophyta; class Magnoliopsida; order Asparagales; family Orchidaceae; genus Dendrobium; species Dendrobium nobile. The sequence continues at coordinate 69,241,274 of CM039734.1, forward strand.
CTACAGGTTCCTTCTTTTTTAGGAGTAAGAAAAGCAGACACATCACATGGACTTAAGCTTTCTTTAATTAGACCATTCTCTAACAGTTCAGACATTTGCTTAAAAAGTTCTTCATGTTCAGTTGGACTCATTCTATAATGAGGAAAGATTAGGTAATGTGGCCCCATGTATTAAATCAATGTGATGTTGAATGTCTCTCATCGGTGACAAACTTTTTGGCAACTCTTCAGGTGTTATATAAAAAAACTCATTAATTAAAGGTTGAATTTTTTTAAGAATTTGAGAGGTTGAATCAGTTTCTTTTAATAGCACCAGGTAAGCTACCTCAGATTGTTTCAACTCATTTGTGTTAAGAAGCAGTTCATGAGTGTTTGTTTTTGTAACTTTGGTATTTTTGACAGGCGGGTCAGGAACATGTTTTTGAGGATAAAGAGTGAATTTTTTATTATTTTGAATCAAAGTATATGTATTATTTTCTCCATTATGAATGATTTTGTGATCGAATTGCTAAGGATGACCCAATAAAATATGACAGTCTTCAAGAGGTACAACATCACCAACAACTTGATCTTTGTAAGAACTTCCAATTGTTAAATTAACAGTGTATTGTTTTGTTATAGGAACATCACCCCCTTCTTTAAACCAATATATTTTATATGGTTTGACAAGTGGTTTTGATTTCAATTTAAGCTTATCAACCATTAGTTGTGAAATAAAATTACATGAACTCCCACTATCGATCATTAGAGTGCAAATTTTTCCCTCAACTGTGTAAGTGGTTTTTAAAATATTTCTTCTAAGCCACCTATCCCCATTTTTCATTTTAGCAGTTAAAACTTGTCGGATTACTAAAAGTTGTTTACCTTCATCGCCCTCCACATCAACTTTTTCTAATTCGATTTCGTTTTCATGTTCAGATTCATTTTCTTCCTCTTCTTCTATTTCCTCATCATTTTCAATGTAATTATTTCTTGGTGGGTTGTTTTTTCTACAAGCCGCAGAGAGATGATCATAAAACCCGCATTTATAACATGATCCAATTAGTTTTGGTTGTTCAGTAGGCTCAGGCCCCATTATTCCTTTACCTTTATCCATATTTTGAGTTTCAAATAATTTAATTCTCACACCCGATGTTCATACAGAAGTTTGTGAAGATTGAGTCTTAACCCCGCCAGTCACTATTCGCTTATATGTTTCAGTTATTTTGTTGTGACCCCGTTGATGTTGCTTTTCAATTTTCAGTGCCTTTCGATAAGCCTCGTCGAGTTTAATTACGTGGTGCAAATTCAGTTGATCTTGGATTGTTCATTTTAGATCGTTGATATACCTAGTAACAGTTCTTTCTTTAGATTCATCTAAGTCATTTCTAGATTGAAGTTTGTAAAAAATTTCTGTGTATTCTTGAACAGTTTGATTACATTGACGTAGGTTATTAAATTCTTGAAAGATGGTTCGTGCGTAGTCCGAAAGTAGGAATTTCCCTCTCATTTTCTCTTTCATTCTTTCCCAGTTTTGAATTTTTTCTTTTCCTAGCCTTAGTCTATTGTTTTGAAGATTTTTCCACCATGTGAGTGCATGACCATTGAGTTTTAAGCTTGCAAATTTAACCTTCTTGTTATCTGGTATTTATTTCCACTCAAAAAATTGATCCATTTTTTCTACCCATTTAATGAATTGGCTGGGTTGTAATTTTTCTTCAAAATTATGAACATCAATTTAAATCTCATAATCACAATTTCTTTGTCGCCTATTTTGATTCCTAGGGACTTCCTCCTCACTTTCAGAAGTTTGAACATTAGGATTGTTGACATTTAAGTTTGCAAGAGTATTAGCCATGTTGTTTATTTGATTTTGCAAATCCGCTAACTGTTTCATCGTTTGTTACCAATCCCCTTGATTATTAGCCTTTTTTGTTTTCTTAAGAAAGAGAGTCACACCACCCTAGGATTTGCTAACTTACTCTGATACCAAACTTGATGCAGACAAACTAGAAAGAAAGAGGCAAGATAGGAGAACACTAGGACAAGTAGAATAAAACTTGATTCAAACTAGAATGCAGGCATCCAAACAAACGAAAAAATCGAGCAATCAAAACAAAAATTAAAATAAAAAAAATATCCTTAGAACAACCGGCAAGCGGTTTCCTCACATGCAACAAAAAGTAGGTAAAATAAGATAAGTGCATAAGGGCTTGCAAACCAAGGGTCTACCACAGCTATAAGGTCCAACGTCCAACAAAACTCCTCCGGTAAATGTCACCAAATCAGCCAACAAACACCTCCAATAGCTCAAGAAGAAAGATACAAGTGGAGAGGAACTTGTGGAGAGAAGATGTTAGAAGCCCAAGACGAAATAGAGAAGTGGAAGAGAGAAATGGAACTAACTCTCAAGCTTTTCCAAGGAAGAATAAACCTTAAGGTTTTATAGAGATTTTGCTCAAATATTCAACAATTCTTTATGCTTCAAAACATCTCCAATTTATAAGAGAAAAGGGGGAGACAAACAACCATTCAACCTCCAACCGAACCAATCAGGCAAGGGGAACTAAAAGGCCAGAATTTATTTCAGAACAACACCCAAAAACATCACAGAAAACCGGATAAAGCAGCCAGGGGAGAAACCGAAGGGGCAGCACAGGGAACCAGAACTAGCACCCAAAAAGGGATAAAGCACCAGCCATGGAAACAATTGAGGGGACACAGAGAAGGGGAAAAGACAACGATCCAACTCCACTTAATGAGCTAACAAGAGGAATACCTTTTTAAATAAATGAGCTAAACATCAGCTCAAGCATTTATGAGTTAGAACCAAGTAGCTCCCAAAGAACATAGCCCAAACCCAAGCAGCTAGGGTCCAACCCGAGAGGCAACCAGTAGCCCAAAGACCAAAGAACCAAGTAGCTAGCACACCCAAGGTTTGCTATGCCCAAGCACTACCTATTCATGATCATTGGATGTTTTCCATCATAGGATAGCATAAAAAAACTTTAAAAAAAATTATAATATTCAAATTATGATAAAAAATAAAAATAAATTGAAATTTGCATGCATCAATTTATCTATTCTCTCAAGGATTTTTTTTTTAATTCTTATTTTTTAGTGCTTCAAATAGAGTTTATGGTATTGTAATTGAATTAAAGTTGATATTTATTAGGAAGGTTTTATGAGTAAGATAATTTTTTGATTTGTGTTGAGAGATAAAATATAAAGGAAAATTTATAGTGATGGGATGGGTTAATCATTGTTATTTGATAATGGTTTCAAGTTTTTAACATGTTGGAGATTTTGGTTAGGTATATTCTTTTTTGTAAATACTTGAAGGGTATAATGTTCAAATTTTTTGGAGGTTGTGTATATCGAAATGTCAATATGAAAGATAGAAGTTTTATCAATTTTATTTTCAATTGAGAGTTCTCCCGTTGAAGATAGTTTGATTGCAATAACTTTGTTTCTCATTAAGAGTGACATCTTTTATAATAATGAATTTTTTATGATAGGCTGATGATACTTATAAAGACAGTTGAGAGGTCTAGAATCAAGTTAACTCTTGTGTTATTTGTAAATGTGGATATATGTAATGCTCCCAAAGATTATTTGATAAAATTTTGAGAGAGTTATTTATTGGGAAAATTCAATTCGATAATTTATATGACTTTTGAAGTCATTACTCAAATTATATGGGTATTTTATTGGTTTGGTATGTGATGGTTGAACTTGCTTTTCCCCAATATTTATTTGATACTTGATTTTGGAAGAGAAAAGTCTTAATGTCCACTAGAAGATGTTTTTTTTTATCACTCCATTTTATTGGGAAGTTCGAGGATAGGGGAATTGGTGGATGATATATTTTTTTCTGGAAGAAAGATGATAATGTATGATTAAAATAATTATGAGCATTAACAGTAAAAATACTTGATAATAATATTGATTTTTTTTTTGTATCATGGTAATAAAAATGGGGAGACTAATAGTAACATCATATTTTTGTTTGATGAGATTTACCCATGTCATTCGAGTACAATAATTAATGAAGGTAATAAATCCTATATATCTTTAGAAATAATGAAACTTTTGGAAGGTTAGCAAGTATTGAGTGAAGATTTTGAAATAGCGTAGAGGATCTAACATCACGTAAAAAAACATGATATTTAACATTTTCACTAGTCTTATAAATTTTTTTTATGCTAATATTAAAAAAAAGAAAAAAAAAATATATTGTAGAATTTTGAAAGCTAGATTCCTTCATAATGATGTTACCAAATGGTTTATATATTGAAGGGAACATGACAAATGGTTTTCATCTTCAAGACATCCTTTTTATTAATTTGCCCATTCGTCTTCCCTGTATTGAAGTCCTGAAATACAAAGTAATTAGCAAAAAGGTTACATTTCAATTGTGGTATTTAGTTATTTTATTGATTTATAGAAGATATTGAAAGCTAAGGAATATGTACATTACTAATGATTAATGTTGATGTTAAAATATTTTCTTGATCTGCAATAGTTTTTATAGAAATGTTAGTCACTTTTATTTTTCTATTTCTAAGGTAGGGATTTGTAGGTTTAAAAAAAGGTTGGTAAGTTTGTTTACGTGTCCAGTGGCTAATTAATCTTGGATCCAGTTGTTAGGGAAATGTTTGAGATATTGAAGTATAAGAAATATGAGTCATATCTTTTTGAGCTAGAAAACACGATTCAGATGATTTTTCCAAAAAGTTGAGGAAGTTTTTGACTTTGTCAATATTTTATGGATTTATCCATTCAAATCCCACATGACAATCTTAGCCTTTTTGGTGATCTTTATTTCTACTATAGCTTGGGAGCTTTTCGTTGAGTTTCTAGTATTTTTTGTGTCATTCTTACAAGAGTTACATCATAGATTGGTTTTGGAAGAAGGCTTTTTCCCAGTTTTAAGAAAGTGTTTGTAGCAGTAAGGCGAGTGGGTTCATTTGGTTGTAATGACAGATGTTGCGGAGATAGGAACTTTGAGCATTATTTTCCTTCGTTGGCTTTTATGAGCGAAAATCTTATTTACTGATGATGAGCTTACTTTGCTTAATGTTTGGACATGAACTTGATCAAACTTATTATTGAATTTTTCAAGGAACTATAATAATATTTCTCTTTTTATAAATTGCTTGAGAATTATCATATCATGCAATATCTCATCTTGAGATTTTGTTAATAATTCAATTCAAGCTAATGAACCTTTATTGCTTTAATGTTCTCGATAATTGGAAAGTTATTTTATTGGTTGTTGAAATATTATTTTTGATCTCATAGATGAGGATAATATTCTTCACTTTTGAGTACGTTTATTTGATGATGTCCTAAATATCTTTTGTGGTAGAGAAGAACTTTATGATCTAAAAGTTGATAGAATTTTTTTTTCCCGAAAAAGGTCTTCACAATTTGGGACAGTTTTAGATAAATTTTACAATTCAGATGATACGGGGTTTGTACCCATTGGAATTTTCTTTTTGTTTGATTTCACCTTTTGTGTTGGTCAATCCCTTGGAAGGGAATTTAAAAAAATCAGCCATAATGAAGAGAAGAAAGAAGAGAGGGAGAAAAAAAAAAAAAAAACAGAAGGTTGGAAGATAAAAATCCTAACCTCATTTTGATATCATGTTGAAAAGTATAAAAGTAAAAAAAAGTTATTTTAAATTTTATTGCTTGATGTATTTATAGTCTTCTTCGAAAGGCTTATAATGAAATTAAATCAAAATTATTTACAAAGAAAAAAAATCCCTAAGTGGGGACGATGACTTGAATGGGAAGAAGAGACATGGATAGAAATCTAAGGGCCATGAGTGGGTCGATCAACATTTATGACCTTTCTCATCCATCTGCTCAAGGATTCTTATCAAAATGGGTTCTCTTGGCATTTCGTCCCGAAAGAAGTTTTGGGCTCATTTTTCAAGAAGAATAATAATGAAAATATTTGATCAATTACATGTATTATGAGACAAATTACATGTATTATGAGACAAATAAAGTCAAAATTTCCTTCCATATTAGATGTTTTTAAGAAAGGGATGCTTGATGTTTTCTTTTAAATCAGGTGTAAAATATTTTTTCAATACCCAGATTTAAACAAAAATCTCAGAACTATTCAATTTGATATTTCTTGTTACATGTTAATATTGTCTAATTAAAATTGAGTTGGGCTTAGTTTTTATCTGAAATTCCATCATTATATTTATCACTATCTTGCTTGATTCCAGGAAAAATAATTCATTATTTTATTTTCTTCTTGTGTATTTGGTGGATTTCTCTAATATAATCTTAATTTTTCTGCCTAAACTTTCAGGTTCTGCTGCTACAGATAGGGTTAGGGATTTGGGCCTGTCCAGCTGGCCAGATCAGAATGTTTTAGATGCTGATAATGTCCAGGATGGTAAACGGTGGTGGTCACATCCATATCCCTCTCCTTCTCGACATGCAGAATCCAAACCGTTGTACAGAACGACATCATTCCCTTACGAACAGCAACCACAGCAGAAAGTCTTCCCTCTATCTGGTGAACAGTTACCACGGCTAAATTCGATTGATCAAGTTCCCCTTCCCAAGTTACCTTTTACTTCCTACCCTCCACCTGGTGAATTATCTCAGGGTTCCCGAATTCTCGATATGGACATTTTAACTCCAAGTATTGGAATCCAGCCACCTTTCTCTGCACAGAATGTCTTCCCTTTCTCTGGTCCTCAACCTCTACCTGATATGTATCATGGGATGAACTATGGTGGAAGCATCACTCAATTTGTCTCTCCAGGCTTGTCTATTAGTAATCAGGAAGAAAACAATTTTATGAGACAATCTAGTATAATTTCTGGGGACCGCAATAATCTATTTTCTGGTTTATTTCAGCAGAATTTATCTCATCCAAATGGCTTAATGACATCGCAGCAACCTAGACTTCAGAATGTCCAGCCTTCTCTATCACATTACCCACAATTATCCCCTCAACTATTTGGCTCACATCCTTCACCCCACATGCGTGAAACAATGTTTGGAATGGCTGAGTTGAGAGAACAAGGATTGATAATGGGGCAAAGGGGAAGGCAAAACGTACGATTTTCTAATCAACCTTTGGATATAGGGAACCAAAGGAGCAGCGCATGGCCTCAATTCCGATCCAAGCACATGACATCTGAAGAGATTGAAAGCATTCTGAGAGTTCAGCATGCCGCAACACATAGTAGTGATCCCTACTCTGATGATTATTATCATCAAGCCTGTCTAGCAAAGAGAAGCTCTGGATCAAAGTTGAGGCGCCACTTCTGTCCAAATTCCATTAGGGAGTTGCCTTCAAGATCCCGAGCTAACAGTGAGCCACATGCTTATCTTCAGGTGGATGCTCTTGGGAGGATTCCCTTCTCTTCAATTCACCGGCCTCGTCCGCTGCTGGATGTGGACTCACCATCTACAGCTGCTGCAGGAAGCAGCTCCGAGCAGAAATGTTCTGTGAAACCTCTTGAGCAAGAGCCAATGTTGGCTGCTAGAATCACCATTGAGGATGGTCTTTGCCTTCTTCTTGATGTAGATGATATTGATCGGTTCCTGCAGTTCAATCCACCACATGATGGAGAGTCCCAGCTAAAAAGGAGACGGGAGGCTCTCCTGGAAGGGCTTGCAGCATCTCTTCAGCTAGTTGATCCGCTTGATCCAAGTAAAGCTGGCCAGTCTGTTGGAATAGCTCCCAAAGATGATTTTGTCTTTCTCCACATAGTCTCTCTCCCAAAGGGTCGTAAGCTTTTGTCACGCTATCTTCTGCTGCTTTATCCTGGCAGTGAGCTTACTCGGATTGTTTGCATGGCCATTTTTCGTCACCTCAGGTATTTATTTGGTGGTTTGTCCTCTGACGCTGGGGCAGCTGAAAGCACATCGACTCTTGCTAGAACCGTATCTGTTTGTGTTTCTGGAATGGATTTGAGCACACTTAGTGCATGTTTAGCTGCTGTTGTCTGTTCTTCAGAACAACCTCCTCTCCGTCCACTTGGAAGCGCAGCTGGTGATGGAGCCTCGATGGTTATAAGGTCTGTAGTTGAGAGAGCTACAGAACTCTTGAAGGATCATCATGGTACAAGCACCTATAGCACTCATAGTCGAGCTCTGTGGCAGGAATCGTTCAATGCTTTCTTCGGTCTTCTCTTGAAGTATTGCTTGAGCAAGTATGAAAGTATAGCGCAGTCATTACTACTCTTGAACTCACAGGATTCTTCCATGACTGGATCAGAGGCAACCCTTGCAATTCGCAAGGAGATGCCAGTTGAATTGTTGCGAGCTAGCCTTCCCCATACTGATGAACATCAACGAAAGCTTTTACTGGAATTGGCTAAGCGATCCATGCCATCTGCTGGATAGTTCTGAGTACAGCAAGTCATGATTTTTTGATTTCCTTGTCAATGCCGTAGGTTCTCTGCCTTCTCATCGGATGGTTACCGCATTCAAGCTGGATAAACTCTTGGATGATTTTGTTGTTCCTCCTAAAAGCTTTTTTTTTAAAAAAAATTCCCTACTCTTTAAAGAACCTGTAATAATGGCGTACTGTATCACCCCTAGAAAGCTAGAATATGAATGATGCCTGGAAGGTTTCCTCAAAGGCGCTTAATTTTTGTGCTCCTTGTTGGAACTCTGGGAAGTAGTAGTAGGGATAAGAATGTACAGGTCTTGTTTTGGGCAAATTATTACGTCCGGTGACTGGACCGTTCAGACGCCAATCCATACGCGTCACGTCACCCGGATACACTGAGTCCCGGGTGTATCTGGGTAACATGGTGTGTCCGGATTGATGTCCGGACGAATCCGAACACCGGACGTAATAATTTTCCCTTGTTTTGGGTGGCTTAGCTCTTCTTATTGGGATTCGAGTTGGTGAGATCATCTATGATGGTGGGGGGTTTGTTTTCCACTTTTTGGCCCTCGTTTGTTTTTTTTTTTTGCTGTAGCATGTAAAAGACTGGAAGCTTAAATAACCCTACTGATAAAAGCCCCACTTGTATGGCATTAGCAATTGTAATTTTGCTCTGAACGATTGTCTTAAGTGCTGTTCATCCTTTTGTTTTAATGGATAAACTTTATATATCTTCCTGAGTTATTTTATTCAGAATAAGTTATAATTGTAGACGCAATTGCTATCATCTGTACTGATTGTTCTGATTTTGGAAGATGGTGTTGGTCTTATACAGTGATGTGACTTATTAGTTGCTATGAATTGATTCAGTTTTAGGTTATTTTGTTCCTATATGACATCAAATTAGTGTCAAAGCTTATATATAGGCATTGTAGGTTATGTATAAGTAATAAGTTGCACCTATATAGGCTCCAAGATGAATGAATAAAGCTTTTGTTCCCTCTCTTCCATCTTCATTCTCTCTCTTTCCAAGAAAGGCTGTTCTTGTAGCTAAGAAGAAGCCATTTGGTTAAAAATATTAGGTATTTCTCCAAGATTTTTTTTAATAAATAAATTTTACAAGGAGACACTTCAGAATAGGTATTATTTGAGCTTGATGTTAGACATTTGAATAAAATATATGCAAAATATAACAAAACTTTTATATATACTGGACAAAATACATAAGACAATAAGACATGCATGATACAACTTTAACATGTACTTTAAAAATTTTGTAATGCATCTGAATAATATAATAAATATATTAAACGATGATACAAGCCGTATGAGTTACCTAACGTACACCGTAAAGTTATATTCTCACTTGATAAGCCTGTGCAAAAGTGCTTGAAACTGGCTTTGCGTAAGACAACATTTAAAGTAAAACTCGAACTCAACTAATAAAGGTTTTACTAAGCATTTAAAAGAAAATAAAAAATACAACATTCACTAATGCTAAGATTAATAATTTGAAATAAAAAAATGTCTTTACTCAGTACCCACATTCTGTAAATAATAAAAACTACTTCAAACAGACACAAAGCTACAGATCCATGAAACTTAATAAAACATTACACAAATACGGAATTTAGAGAACTAAAACACTTAACAAAAGTTCAATAAAAAAATAAGCCATTTAAATATTTCTTATCACCATGTGCAAACAAGCTTGGAGTTGAGTTTGAGTTGGACAATATTTAAAATTGTACTCAAACTCATGCTAGATGTATTGTCAGTTCGTTGCATTCAAAAACTTCTTATTCTTATGACCTGCCACAACATTCAACATATTATACGATTCAAACAGAAGTGCATCCTTCACATGATGCCATTTATGATAAATAATACATTAATTTATATCAGTCGTTGGCCTTTCAATAATCAACTCAGCATAACCTTCTTTGTTGAGTTCAGTTTCACAAATTCTAGCCTTAAGAATGCTCACAGGTGTGAAATGGCCATCATATTCCATGAATCTCTGTTGTAAAAATCTCTAACCCATATCTCCAAAATATTCTCCCTCCCTATAAAAATTAATTTTCATAATTTCAACGTGCGTATGGCACAATATGCAATCTTTATCTTCTGACTAGGAATGCATATAACTCCAAAAATTTTTGTTCGATTTGGTCTTCTCCTGTAGGCCATTGTCAGTGGAATGCGCCACATTCTTTCTATCAAGTGCTACTGTTGACCTGTAATCGTATACAAAAAAAAAAAATAATAATAATAACGTACCTGTCCGGCGCCGAACTCCGCACGTCGTAGCCATGACCGATGTCGCTTCTCCACACATCAATGTCTCCTCACGCACGATCGGTCTCGGCGTTAAAATGAAATCGAGCTCGTCATTTGCGCGGGCTAGTTCTCTCGACTTTCTCTCCCGATCCCGCTCTCTCTGGCTCTCTCTCGTTCTCTCGACTGCTCCCTCGACGACGTTTCCTTCTAGGAGGATCGGAGGTTACGGCATTCAAATCGGAAGCAACGAGGGAGTTCGCCGGCTGTGAAGATAACTTTCTACCTTTCGGACGCTACTTCGGCTCCGTTTGTGGCCGCTCGGCCTAGCTCCTTCAACGACTTCCATTTCCAGTTGGATCGGAAGTTACGACATTCGATCAGAAGCAACGAAGGGAGCTTGCTCGCTTGCGAAGGAGGTGTAGAGATTGCAGACGTCACTTCTTCGGCTCCTTCGTACTGTTCGGCCGCGCCCCCTTGACGGATCGGAAGTTACGACCATTTCGATCGGAAGCAACAAACGGGAGCTCGCTTGCTTGAAGGTTCGGAGGTTACGACAATTTGATCGCAAGCAGGGACGGGAGTCGCCCGTAGTGAAGGAAACCTTCTCCCCTTTCATCGCTTCTTCGTCTCCTTTCTGACTGTTCGAGTTCGTGCCTCCAATGACTTTTCTTGCCCGTTGAATTGGAAGCTCAACATTTTGATCGGAAACAACAATAGGAGCTCGCTGCCAGTGGAGTTACGACATTGAGATCGGAAGCAAAACAGGAGCTCGTTGGCGTGAAGGTAACTTCATCCCTTTCGTGCACTATCCCGGCCAAATCCCGTAAATGACAGAGAGGGTAGAGGGAGAGGGTTTAATTTATTTTAATTAAAATTAATTTTAATTAAGTATAATTATTGTTTTTAATTATAATCATTTTAATTATTATTATTATTGTAATTAATTATAATGATTTTTAATTAAATTAATTATAATTAATTATAATTAATATTAATTTTAATTATAATTAATCATTATTAATTAGTTATAATTAATTAAATTTAATTAATATTAATTAGTTATGATTAATCAGAAATCATAATTAATTATATTAATTAAATATAAATAATTATAATTAATTATTCTAATTAATTGTAATTAATAATTAATAGATATAATAAATTAGAAATGATTATAATTAATTAATTAATTATAATTAATTATTATTAATTATAATTAATAAAAAAAAGAGAAAAAAGAAGGAAGCCTTCTTCCCTTGCCTCGATCCACGAGCCACCGCCAGAGTCGCCGACAACCCCCGCCGGACTTCAAGGTATAAGTTTTGAAACCTTGGCTCTATCTCTTACCTCGTCCTGTGTGTCGAGTCGGCGGTCTGCCTATACACGCTCTTGTAGCGTGGTGGGAGGGGCAACCGGCGCGACACCTACGACAAGGTAGGCGAGCGACCTTTGGTTTCGGATCTTGCCTCGATTTCCGTGCCCACCTCCGCCGGACTTCAAGGTATAAGTTTTGAAACCTTGGCTCTATCTCTTACCTCGTCCCGCGTGTCGAGTCGGCGGTCTGCCTATACACGCTCTTGTAGCGTGGTGGGAGGGGCAACCGGCGCGACACCTACGACAAGGTAGGAGAGTGACCCTCGGTTCCAAATCTTGTCCTCGAGCCTCTTCCACCTCCGCCGGACTTCAAGGTATAAATTTCTAACTCTACTCTCGTCCTCGACGTTTGCAGCGGACCGGAGAACCACCTATACGCGCTTTTGTAGCACGGTAGGAGGGAGCCCGGTGCGACGCATACGACGAGGTGGGAGAGCCCTATACACGCTCTTGTAGCGTGGTGGGGAGTCACTGCTGTTCTGGGAGTTACTGCTGTTCTACTGTACGGGTACTGCTGAAGGCCCCATACACGCTCTTGTAGCGTGGTGGGATGAAACTTTGTACGGCCGCGGTGTCTAAGGACACCTACCATACACGCTCTAGTAGCGTGGTGGGAAGGCCCAGCTCCCCAATTTTCCCCCAAACGGGGGATATGCCGGGGTGCTGCCGAAATTTTCACTGAAATGCATAAAGACTTGAACAATTCGAAGATCTTCTTGGACAACAATATAGAAGATCTGTACTCGAACAAAAATACACAGAACTTGAACCAAATGACCAGAGGACCTATACGAAGAACAGTGGACTTGTGGACTAAAACTCTAAGTGATTTTTAAAGGTCAAATTCAAATGAAATAAAATCAAATTGGAATCAAATGCAAATCAATTTGAATATTCAATTGAACTTGCAAGAACTTCAGAAGATCCTGAATAAGCACCTGAACTCAAAAGATTGCAGGGGCACTCGAATTTGTACTCTGAGCTCGGACTATATAACACTAAGTGGGGCTTATGAACTCAACGGACTCAAATCCAAAAGAAGCTGAAAATAACCTTGCATTCTGAGCTCACGAGAATTGGATTGGGAAGGGTTCATACTTGAGTCAAACTCGACACCAATCAAACTACAACACCTCCTACGAATATTTCCTAGAAGTTCTTAGCAAATACAACCGGTCCCCTGCAAATGACTACAAACCACTTGTGGATAACAACAGTGAGAATCTCGTATGTACAACGAACCACTGTGGGCACAAGTACAAGTATCTCCTACGACGATCCCTACGAGGTCAAACAAGTACAACAACCACCTGAGATTGGTGACAGGTGGGCATGATGTAGGCAACAATGGGTCTCCTACGAACAGTTTCAGGTGCTCGTAGTGGATACAACGGGTCACTGCAAATAACTACAAATCACTTGTGGATAACAACAGTGAGAGTCTCGTAAGCATAGCGATCCACTGTGGACACAAGTATTTATATCATCAACGACAGCGGTGATCAAAATTTCCAAGTACACAGGGTACAAAGGAAACCCGATGTACGAATAAAGACATCCCCTGGCAAAAGGAAGGACATGTTTGAACAAATTAGAACCAAACTTCCTGGTGTTCCAAAGTCTCTTTTTGGTTCTATAATAAAGAAGAGAACAGTTCGGGTGTCCACAAACACCGGAAATAGCAAGTTCACTATGCCGAAAAGCCTAAAAGGAGTTCTCCCCAAATCAGCAGTCATTGACTCCAAAGTCCAGAAAGATCCTTCCCCGGTGATTGAGAAAGGGGGAGGGGGTCAACATCAAGACCAAAACGCCACCGGATCCGCAACACTCGTACTAGCGGACAGAAGGCGTGTATAAGCTCTGAAATCAAATGTTGTGTATTCAAATGTCAATTTTCTACACAACTATAAATATTTCAAAATACCCCTGCACGTGCACTAAAAACTGTATGCACATAGGTACACTAAAAGGGGTATATAAAAAAATAAGCCGCATGGGCCCCGGCGAGCGTGTTATTGGAACACACGTGACGCCTAGGGATGCTGCGCGGGTCGATAAGTGAATTCAGGTTCGAACCTGATCCTTCTATACGGACCAATAGGAGTCGACAGGGTTCGAACCATTAAACAAATACATGGTTGTGGGGATCAATGTATTTGTTTCAATACATTCATATTAGGCCTTCAAGGCCTACAATCAAAAGAATTCATTAAATAAAAGGCACAAAGCCTACAAGATACCCGATCCTCGATCAACAGCTTGATCGAGTCGACAGGGTTCAATCAAATGGAAATAACCCCAAACACCCCGATGATGGCCGTGTTGAATGCAGATCTCAACCGGAGGGGTTCACAAAATATTTCAAAATGCCTTCAAACTTCTGCAAAATTCAAATATTTTTCAAGTGACCTCGAGGTCACCCCGATGATGGCCGTGTTGAACGCTAATCTCAACCGGAGGGGTTCACTAATATTTTTAAATGTCCTCCAAGCTCCACCCAAAAATCCAAAATTCCAAAATTCCTAAATTCTAAAATATTTAAAAATGAAATAAATCCATCAATATCTTAAAGCAAAACCCATCCACCCTCCGCAACAGTTTGGCGGGGCGGACAAATTAAAGTTAACCTTTGCTCACAAAGAGCCGAATGTCTAGTCGAAAATATCACTAGGATCCATTCTCAAAACAATCTCCTGTCAGTAAGGACGTGGTACGTGTCCTCTAACCGGCGGTCTGCCGCCAAATGGCACCGCAGGATAAACGGTTACGACCCGGGGCCCTCTGAACCGCGTGGTTTCACCGCCAAATGGCACCACGATATCTCGGTTATGGCCAGAGCCAATACGTTCCTTATTGGCATCAAATCCTTGAGATATGAATCAATAGGATATAATTGATAGGGCACAAAGCCCTCTGTCAGCTAAGGTGGATTTAAATTTGTCCCCTTAGACAAATACCCACCCCAGGTCTACAAGGTCCCCTTGGACGAAGCAACCCATGGCTGCCGACAAGGATCCTTCTGTCAGGTTGGGTCGACTACCTCCTCTGACTAAGTAGACCAGGGTCCATGATGGCCCGGGACGACGGAACCATGGGATCTTGATCGGGCTCATCATCCATTCCCCCACCATCCGCTTTAAGTGTTAGATGGTGCAATTTCTATTTTAAATATCAAACTTTTCAATACATTCCAAATTCCCAAATCCAAATCCAGTTCTCTAATTCAAAATCCATTGCTGCTACTATATGCCAGATACACGTATTCTATACGTATCTGATTGACGACTAGCCTTAATCGAAAGTTCTCTCTCGTGATCGGGAGAGGTAATTAACTATAGGGGCTTGCGCCTATAGGAAACCAGAACTCAGATCATAAAGTCCTCGCAAAATGAGGGCGAAATCTCTGGGTAGTGTCTTATCTACAAATCCATCTGCCTTCCAAAATTTACCTCGGAACTTATCAGTTAAAACTCCCTCGCCGAAATAAGAAAAGCGAGTGGAGGCCGGGGCCGAATTTTCGGAGCCCACAGATTTCTGGCGACTCCGCTGGGGAATGGTTTCTCTTTCCATCTCTGGCTAGTCACTTATATGCTATAGTAGCAAGCAAATCAAATTTTAAATTTCCTGAAAATGAATCTTTTAAATAAGATCAATGGAAATTCGTTTAGCAGGGTTTTTAATTCCATGCTAACTCTCCTGTTTCTATTATTTGTTCTGCGTTATTTCTTTGTTATGAAAGCGTGGGGTGATGTATCAATTCTGATCACTAACCCCTGCCTTTCATTTTTGAAGAATGGAAATGCAGGACACACCGATGACCGTCCAACTGGGACGAGGAGCCAGGATTCAACTGGCAAATGCTGTCATTGAAACTGGAAATACTGGAGCCACTATCCACTTTGGTGGGCTCGAATTCTCAGCAGCTACTGCAAGGGCTGCAGCCGTTCCTGTGTACGGCGTAAACTCTGATGAATTTTCTGGAAGGTCCTATTCTGCAAGGGCTACTGCCAGGAATGCTACTCAAAGAAGAGTTTCTGTCTTTGAAAGGTTGTCCCAACCTGAAACCCTTACTGCAAAGAGGGTTATTGATGGAAGGAAAGTTTCTGTGGTGACTGCCAACACCACTAACCTGCCCAGAGAGACTGTTGCATCTGGAAGGTATGATGCTGAGGCTTCCTCATCTGGAGGAAGGCTTACTAGAAGGCAAAGGAGGAAGAGAAATGCAGAGCTGCGAGCTCAGCAATTACCTGTACCAGTCCACCCCTCCAATTTGCCAGCACCAGAATCAGAAATCAATATTCCCACTCAGAACAAGTTTTCCAACCTGAAGTGGATCAAAAGAAATAGCTTTACTGGGGAGCTCAAAAAATCTTTCTGGGAGCGTCGACCTGAAGCTCCAACCCCTCAGAAGATAAGAGAGCCCGAACGCCTGTCTGCCCGGGTTCATCGAGTTTTGAAGACAGTTAAGGAGAAGGGCCTGATGAAAAAGAAGTTCCAAAGGCCACTGATTGTTGAGGCCCGAAGAACCCCTCCTAGGGAGAGACTATCATCTGCTATGATAGTTAAAAGAAGGGATTACCGAAAACAAGCTCCGCGGGAAGCACATCGGGGCGTGACACTTGGACCTCGTGTTCAAGAATCCGTCGCCGAAAGGGCCCAGCGGAAAGGCAAGCAAGTTTGGAGGCCTAAGCCTCGAAGAGAAAATATCCTGGAAGAAAGGATTAGATCGGGTGTGACATCCGGAGCAGCCTCCCGGAGATCCGCCCCTGCTAACAAAACTCGTCAGAGATGGGTCCAAAAGGAGGCCCATAATGACGAAAATTATATTGACGGTCGACATCCTGGAGAATCTTCCAGGAGATCCCGTCATTCTCCTACTTCAACCAAAGAAGAAGTTCACTTCGATCGTAGTCCACGGGTTGAAGAAATAGTTATTCCAAGTCAAGAACCTGAAATTCAGTGGCGACGCCGCTCAGAAATTCGGGTACAAGAAGAAGAAGAAGAAGAATATGATGATGAAGACACTATGGAGCTCGAAGTGGTTCATATGGTCAGCCACGTTGATGTTGAAGAAGAAGATGATGATGGTGGTGAAGATGACCAGCAATCACAGCCGCGCGTACGTGTTTATCGACGTCGTCACAGGGCTAGATCCATTGCCAGTCAAAGTGCTCGCTCCTCAGAAGAAGGAGATGAGGAAGAAGAAGAAGTTGGAGAAAATCCCTTCGCTGGCGAAGACATCACACTCGCTGAAATGAGAAATCAAATGAGACGACAGATGCGAAGGAAAGACAGAGAAATCTCTCAGTTAAATGATAAAATGACTGAGATGATGACTCAGATAACAGCTATGATGGAGATGATGCAGAAGACCACTTCTGTAGGTCCTGCACCGGCTCAGCCCGTCAACCAAGCCGCTAATTCTCAAAATCCTCAAGCGCCTCAAGCCTCAGGAGTGAAAGGTGTACCTGAAGGCGGCGATAAGAATGATGATCCTACCCGCCAGCGTACCCCACAAAATGTGGCAAGTGCTTCTGAACCTGTAACTGCATCACAGTTGGAAGGCTTAATTAGTGAAAAGATCAAAGCTATTATAGCAGCAGAACAGGCAGAGAAGCTAGTAGGAAAAGGTCGCCCGTACCCAGCAGAGTACGATCAGGTGACATATCCAAAGGGATATTCTGTGCCGAAGTTCAACATCTTCGATGGAAATAAGAATCCCAGACAACACCTGGCGCAGTTCAAAGCAACCTGTGGAAATACAGGAGGTAATGATGCCCTGTTATTCAGGCAATTCGTGAGCAGCTTGAGTGGAACTGCTTTTGAATGGTACGCTGAATTGTCGAATGATTCACTAAAGACCTTTGCGGAGCTAGAGGCCTTGTTCGTGAAAAGATTTGCCAGTGCAATAGAGAAGACTACTATCGCTGATCTCGCCCTGGATAAAAGGAGAAAGGATGAGTCAGTGACGAAATATATAACACGCTGGCGCAATCTCAGCATGAAGTGCGAGCAACAACTGGAAGAAGAACATGCAATTCAATTGTTGATGGGGAACATTGATGATAAAATGCAGCCCTTCCTGTGCATGGCTTCTATCACTACTTTCCAAGATCTGCTAGACAGGGTGGCAAAATTTGAAAAGTTAAACTTATCAAAGTCCGAAAGTCTCCCTGATAAACTCAAAAAGGCTAAAGCTCCTGATGCTAGGAGGAACGAAGTTTACTCCGCATTCCCTCTCAGACCTGATAAAGGTAAACGGGTAGTGTATAATGTGGATAAAGGAAAGCAGCCTATGCAATATGAAGAAATGTCAAAGCAGGCTTACAATCCAAATCCTCAACCAAAGTTGGTTCTTGGAGGAAATGACAAACCTCGAGCCTTTCCTGGTGGAGGAGAGCGCCAGAGGCAGACTGCAGGAACTGGTGATAGAACGTTCCCCTCCCTCAAGGAGAAAATGAATAAAGAATATTCATTTAAAAGGGAGAGTGTCGCTAAACTATTTCGACAAGCACTCAAGAATGGTCTGGAGTTGCCAGAATGCAAAAGACCTGAAGAGTCTAAGCACAGTGGCGACCCAAACTACTGCCCATATCATCGGGTAGTTAGCCACCCAATCGAAGATTGTTATGTCTTCAAAGATTGGTTGGAAAAGATGTACAAGAGGGGAGAGTTAACATTATCAGATAATGTATTAGTTCGTCCCAGAAAGGAATCCATCCGGGTAGTCACGTCCTCTTCCGTACTCCCGCATAAAGAAAAAATAAAAGAATTTGTCCAAGAGGAACAATGGGAGACTGTGGTCTCCAAGAAGACAACAATAATGCTGAAACAGCTAGAAGGAGTTCCTGGTGTCAAGTGGAAGTCTCCTACTGAGCCAGTACTGAACTTAAAATGGTTGCCTGTGTCACAAGCATCCACCTCTAAACAGCAACCTGGCCAAGCTAGCTCATCAAAGTCTGGAAAGTCAAAGTCAAAGTCTTCCAAGAAGGAATCCAAATTGAAGAAGCCTATGGCGAAGAAGACTGCAACTCAAAAGGCTATTGATAGTTTGGGTGAATATTACCAGACTGCTAGGAGGCCTATCAAGCTCGGTGATTTTATGAAAGAGCTTAAAATAGATGAAAAAAAAGAAGAAGCTGAGGCTGAATCTCTTCCTATAGAAATATGCCGAATCATCTTTACGACATCAGAGGTATTAGATAGGGAGAAATACGCTGAAGAAGTGGCCCCTGAGTTCTGTCTAATGGTATCATCAATGGAATTCAGTTCAGAAGATCTATGTTTTCCAGATGATGAAGATTCAGACCCAAGCATAGAATCACAAATGAAACAAGTGAAGTTGGGAGACGATTCCGAGTCTGCGGATGAATCTCCAGACACAACAATGGCTGAATCTGAAGAGAATGCTTCATCAAATAAGTCTGAATCAGATGAGGTGGCCCAAGTACAGTTGAGAAGTGGCAAGGTACTGCCGCCTCCACCAAAGAAAGGGACTTCTAACAAAGATAAAGGAAAAGAGATAGTTGTTAATGAAGATATTATCCCCGAAGACTGCAAGAAGAAAGATACTTTGTCCAAGGGGATAGATTACAATATCGTATCCCACTTGAGGAAGATCCCAGCACAACTCAGCATATATGATGCTCTCTTGATGTCTAAAGACCTTCGAGAAACTTTGATTCAAGCTCTCAGAAATCCCGAAAGATATGAGGCATATTTTGCTGAGCGCAATTTGACGGAAGTCTTACAAGCTCGGAATGAGCCCCTCATCACCTTTGCTGAGGATGATATGATGCTTGGAACGGCAGATCACAATCGCCCTTTGTATGTTACGGCAGAGAGCGACGATATGATGATCAGTCGAATTTTGATCGATCCTGGATCTTCTGTGAACCTCATGAGTCTTAAAGCACTGAGATCACTGTGCCTCGATGTGGAACATCTTGGGCAAGACAAGTTGATGGTACACGGCTTCAATGAAAAAGGGCAGAAAACTCTTGGTTCGTTTATGCTTCCTCTTGTATTTGGGGAACTCCATACGGAAGCCAAATTCCATGTAATTGATGCGGACACTTCGTTCAAGGCATTATTAGGTCGCCCCTGGCTGCATGAATACGGCGTTGTCCCTTCAACATTACACCAGTGCATGAAGTATCTCAGAGAAGGAGAAGAATTCAGAATTTCTGGTGATATTCAGCCATTTGCGGTACATGAAGTAACAGTTTATGAAGATGCTAAGTACTTCATGCCAAAGAAGCAAAAGTCGTCAAGTTCTCTTGAGGCTAAAGCATCAAATTCTAAGGCTGCAAAGAAATCCAAGCAAGAAGGTGAGAAGAAGAGTGTAGGAAGAAAGAAGACAGCGCCAGCTCTTCCTAAATCACCAACCATTCCCAAAGAAAAGAAACATGTACCTCATCTTGGGAGCGACACGGATGAAGATGACGTTACTCCTGCCAAATCTCGAAAAATATGCCGGTCCACGGATGAATGGAGCAGGCAGGTTGAATTTTCAAATGATGATTATGACTACGACTCAATCTACATGAACTCGGTGCAGAGTGTGTTCTCCAGAAGAATAGACAGTCTGTCAATTTCAGACAGCGTACTCGTAGTCACACGTGTTCCCATGCAACATTTCAAAGAACTCATTTCACGCGAGGTGCATAAGATTGAAGAACTCTCCACTCTTTATCTGCCTCCTCTGAAGAAGGGGACTACACCCGGAAATGTATTGTATTCCACAGGAGTACGCGAAGAAGAGAATAATGATTGGGATTACATGCTCCTCGACTCCGAGGAATTATTTCCTACGAGGTTACCCAAGTTCAATACCAAAAATATTCAAAGAATGCTACGAAAGCAAATCAATATTCCTACTACCAAACGACAGCTCCGTACAAGTCTGGGCCTCTGGTATGGGAGGAATCCACGTCCGCTACGACGAAAGGATATAGATGCATATAAAGGCATTGGATTCATCAAACGAAAATTCATCCGGAAAGAAACTTGTCAAGCAATTACATGCGGAGAAATCAAATCTGATAATGATGAAGATGAGGTATATGAAGCCAAAGCTTATGATGATCAACCAGTAGAAGCTGAGCCTGCACCAGAAGAACTGGAAGATGGTGGACAAGCTGCTACGATGGACGAGCTCAAAGAAGTAAACTTGGGAACTGAGGAAGACCCTCGCCCAACCTTTATTAGCTCTCTTTTGCCAGAAGATCAAGTAAAAGAAGTGAAGAAGCTCCTCTGTGAATTCAGGGACTGCTTTGCCTGGACATATGCTGAGATGCCCGGTTTATCCCCTGAAGTAGCAGTTCACAGATTAGCCATCAAACCTGATGCAGCACCTATCAAACAAGCTCCAAGGAGAATGAGATTGGAGATTGAAGAGCAGGTGATCGCAGAAACAAAGAAGCTCATAGAAGCAGGCTTCATTCGAGAAGAAAAATATGCTGACTGGATTGCTAATATCGTCCCTGTAAAGAAGAAGAATGGCCAGATTCGTATCTGCATCGACTTTAGGGACCTCAATAAGGCGTGCCCGAAGGATGACTTTCCGCTCCCAGTATCAGAACTGCTAGTTGACAGCACTTCCAACTATGATATATTCTCATTTATGGACGGATCGTCAGGCTATAATCAAATCAAAATGGCACCTGAAGATGAAAAGCATACATCATTCAGAACTCCTATAGGCATATTCTGCTACACAGTTATGCCATTCGGCCTGAAGAATGCTGGTGCCACTTATCAACGAGCGATGACTCGTATATTTGATGATTTGATCCATCAAAAGGTTGAATGCTATGTAGATGACTTGGTCATAAAGAGCACGAACCGAAAAGACCATCTAGATGATTTGAGAATTGTGTTCGAGAGGATCAGAAAGTACGATCTGAAGATGAACCCTCTCAAGTGTGCATTTGGGGTATCCTCAGGAAAATTTCTGGGATATGTTGTTCGACATCGGGGCATTGAAGTCGACCCCAACAAGATCAAGGCAATCATGGAGATGCAACCTCCAAAGAACCTTCGTCAACTCCGTTCCTTACAAGGACAACTGGCTTTCATTCGGAGATTCATATCGAATTTGTCGGGTAGGTGCCAGCCATTTTCAAAGCTGATGAAGAAAGATGTCCGATTCAAATGGGACGAAGAGTGCCAAGAAGCGTTTGACAGCATTAAAAGATATCTGTTAAGCCCTCCTATTCTCGCGGCGCCAATCCCGGGGAAGCCTCTTATACTGTATACAGCAGCACTAGAAGAGTCCCTCGGAGCATTATTGGCCCAGCATAATGAAGAAGGCAAGGAGAATGCACTCTACTATATCAGCCGGAGGTTGATAGGAGCAGAAATCCGCTACTCTCCAATCGAGAAGCATTGCTTGGCTCTGATTTTCGCAGTTCAGAAGCTCCGCCATTATATGTTATCTCACAAAATCACCTTGATATCAAAGATCGATCCGCTGAAGTTCTTGATGACAAGACCAGCGTTGACAGGTCGTTTGGCAAGGTGGGCAGTGATACTCCTACAGTTTGATATCACATATGTCCCTCAAAAGGCAGTAAAAGGGCAGGTGTTGGCAGATTTTCTTGCAGCACATCCTATCCCTGCAGATTCACCGCTCAATGACGATCTACCTGACGAGCAGATTATGAATGTTGAAGAAGAGGAGATGCTACGAGTATGGGAAATGTACTTTGATGGAGCATCATCAATCAAACGTGCTCGGCCTCCAAATCTAGAAAAAGCTCAAGCCGGAATTGGACTAATTTTCGTCGCACCCGAGGGAGGCATAATGAGATTCTCATTCAGCTTGACTGAACCTCGGACCAACAATGAGGCTGAATATGAAGCCTTAATAGCCGGATTGGAGATTGCAATCGATGTCCGAATCCGAAATCTCCATATTTTTGGTGATTCTCAACTTGTTGTAAATCAAGTACTAGGAATTTACAAAATCACTAAGTTTGAATTAGCCTGTTATCATCGGCGAGTTCTTGAGCTTATGAAGCAAATTCCAGTTGTCAAACTAACTCAAGTTCCCCGAGGTCAAAATGGCAAAGCTGATTCCCTGGCAAAATTAGCTAAAGAAATGGCGAATATGGATGACGAATGGCCTATAATAATTATGGTGCACAATCGACGGATCCTAGAGCCAGCATTATTACAATTCCCGCAGGCAGAGGGAACACCAAACTCAAGCCAGCAGGATGCAACTCCGGTTGATCCTCAAACTCCCCAATCAGTTGATCTTGAAGATCAGTCTGAAGAACAGCAAGTTCCTAAGAAAAGGCGCAAGGCCAGTCAAGCTTCAGAATCATGGTGGCATTGCCTAGATGTCGAGGAAGAAGATGACTGGAGACTGCCTTTCATTGACTACTTTAAAGAAAGTAAATTGCCAACAGACAAATCACTAGCTGCTCAAATCAAGAAGAGAGCGCTACGATATGCGTTTGTCAACAACATGTTGTATCGGCGTGCTTTCGATCAAATGTGGCTAAGGTGCCTAGGGACTCGAGAAGCTGATAAAGTGGTGGTAGAAGTTCACGAAGGACTTTGTGGAGCGCACCAATCAGGTCCCAAGATGGCAGTAAAAATTAAAAGAATGGGTTACTATTGGCCGACCATGGTCAGAGATTGTATCAATCATGCTAAAAGGTGCCACGAATGTCAGATTCACGGTGATATTATACATCAACCACCAAATCCGTTGCACCCTACGATAGCATCCTGGCCATTTGAATGTTGGGGTACTGATATTATCGGGCCAATAGATCCACCGTCATCAGCAGGACACCGCTTTATCTTGGCAGCGACAGACTATTTCTCCAAGTGGGCAGAAGCGGCTCCATTTAAAGAAGTTACGTCCGAGCACGTGATCAACTTTTTCACTCACAATGTTGTTTACAGATTCGGTGTGCCACGCCGTATAATCTCAGACAACGGAACTGCTTTCAAAAGTAAAAAAATCTACAAGTTCGTTGATCGGCACAAAATCGATTGGCGGTACTCCTCCATATACTATCCAAGAGCGAATGGCTTGGCTGAAGCCTTCAACAAAACATTGGTGAAACTGCTAAAAAAGATTCTCTCCAAAAACAGAAGAGAGTGGCATACGAAAATGGCAGAAGCGTTGTGGGCGTATCGTACAACTTACAAAACGCCAACCAAAGCCACTCCTTACTCTCTGGTGTTCGGAGTTGAAGCAGTACTGCCACTAGAAGTTGAACTTCCATCCCTTCGAATTGCCATCCAGAATGAGCTGACTCAAGAGCAAAATGCTCGGTTAAGAATGGAAGAGCTCGATGCCCTCGATGAAATCAGGTTGCAAGCTCAGCAAAACCTGGAAATCTACCGAGCAAGAATGACAAAGTCTTTTGATCGAATGGTGCGTTCTCGGTCATTTCAAGAAGGGGAATTGGTCCTGGTGCAGAGAAGGCCGATCATCCCGCACAGAAAAATTGGTGGCAAATTCGTTTCCAACTGGGAAGGACCTTTCGTCATCGAGAAGGTATTTCAAGGAGGAGCTTATCAACTCATCGATCTGAATGGTCAAAGGCCCATGCCTCCGATCAATGGCAGATACCTGAAGAAATACTATGCATAAAATTGCCCCATAAAATGCTATGTCTAGTGTATCATGCTTTCATGTCTGTTTATTAGCATATACATTTCACATTTTGAAATTCTGCTCTGTCATGAGAATACATTTCAAAATTCCTCTGTTAGACTGGGGGCATTTTAAATATTTATTCGGGTCGACATCGCGCTGCATGCCGAGATCCCTGAATAAATATTTAAAATTTCAAGATTCCAATTCTATTCTGCTCTAAAATGTCCCTGCAAGACAGGGGGCATTTTAAATATTTATTCGGGTCGACATCGCACTACGTGCCGAGATCCCCGAATAAATATTTAAAATTATCAATTCAAAATGTTATTTTATGCTAAAGGATACAAAGATTGCTTTTTCAAAGTCTATGCAGGTGATCTTTCAAAAGATCGAGACCACCTTCTTCAACAAACCAAGACTCAAAGGTCAAGAAAGAGACTTTTGTGGCTACACACTCCTACAAAATTGAACCAAAAAGGCTCGAAAACTTTCTACAGCCTGAAGCTTAAGGTTCGAATGGGTGTAAAAGGTCGGATCCAACAAGCCCAAATATGGCCGGATCGCTGGCAGCTCCGTCTACTCAACAAGCCATAAGAAAGGCCGTAGTAGCGGAACCCCCATTTCGTCAACCCGTCAGTAAGGACTGAAGGAAGCACGAAGGCAAATTTGACTCGACCAGTTCAAGTGATCGTAGTCTACAAAATTCCCCAAAATGACTGGAGAATCAAAGTTCCAATGGGAAGATGAGTCTCGAGCAACTATCAGATGTTCGTAGGCTCCAAAATCCAAAACTACGAAGGATGACTCCAAATCTGTCAACTTCAGCAAAATCAGCATTGGGAAGCGCAATTCTCATAGCTCAAGTCTGAAGCCTGAATGGGTGTATAAGGTCGGATCCAACAAGCCCAAATATGGCCGGATCGCTGGCAGCTCCATCTACTCAACAAGCCATAAGAAAGGCCGCAGTAGAGGAACCCCCATCTCAGCAACCAGAGGACGAAGAGCTGTCAAATCCCAGCTCTCCCAATCTGATGAACTCAAGTGATTCAGATTAAAGTCTTCTCAAGTGGGCAAGGATCAAGATGCTACCTACATTCGGCACTATCAATTGAATCCATCACCTGCAAATCCTTCAACAAATCCGTCAAGCACAAAGCAAGGATCGAAGGAACTTTTCTTCAACAAGTCCGCCAAAGCACAGAGCAAAGGACCGAAGAAAACTATCCCAAAGTTCAAGAAAAGCCTACAGCTGAACTAAGTGGATTTCGTCATCAACAAGTCCGTTATGCACAAAGCTCAGGACCGATGACTTCTCGCCATCGACCTAATACAAAGCTAAAGGTTTTGGTCACCGGCATCTACTCCTTCAACAAGCCCGCCAAAGCTAGAAGCAAAGGGCAGAAGGAATGCAAAATTTCTGACAAGTTAGTAAAGACAAATCAGACAACCCTTCACCAAGTCCGCAGCATAAAGCACAGGACAGAAGGATCAAAATCTTAGGGCTCTAGCAAAAACTGCAGAATGAGCATCCCGGATGACATCTACAAATGTTCCTAAAGACTGGGGGCATTTTAAATATTTATTTGGGTCGACATCACACTGCATGCCGAGATCCCCAAATTAATATTTAAAATTCTATCAAGATACAACCAGATGACGGAAGAATCTTGAGCATATGCTATCCACTAGCGTTAATCTACAAAGACAAGATATCAACCATTTGTGGATATATCTAAAAGAGACAAAGAAAAAGAAGAAAATTTTAGTGTGACATCCAAATGAAATTTTGAGATCCACTAAAAGAAGATTAGTGTGACATCCAAGCAAAGTTTTGGAGATCCACTAAATGAAAATTCCAGTGTGACATCCAAACAAATTTTTGGAGATCCACTAAAAGATAACCCTAGTGTGACATCTAGAACAAATATCTAGAGATCCACAGGGTCAATCAGCATACAACAAATGTGGCCCGCTCCAGACGCCTACCACATTTGTTGGGGGGCATTTGTTGACCTGTAATCGTATACAAAAAAAAAAAATAATAATAATAACGTACCTGTCCGGCGCCGAACTCCGCACGTCGTAGCCATGACCGATGTCGCTTCTCCACACATCAATGTCTCCTCACGCACGATCGGTCTCGGCGTTAAAATGAAATCGAGCTCGTCATTTGCGCGGGCTAGTTCTCTCGACTTTCTCTCCCGATCCCGCTCTCTCTGGCTCTCTCTCGTTCTCTCGACTGCTCCCTCGACGACGTTTCCTTCTAGGAGGATCGGAGGTTACGGCATTCAAATCGGAAGCAACGAGGGAGTTCGCCGGCTGTGAAGATAACTTTCTACCTTTCGGACGCTACTTCGGCTCCGTTTGTGGCCGCTCGGCCTAGCTCCTTCAACGACTTCCATTTCCAGTTGGATCGGAAGTTACGACATTCGATCAGAAGCAACGAAGGGAGCTTGCTCGCTTGCGAAGGAGGTGTAGAGATTGCAGACGTCACTTCTTCGGCTCCTTCGTACTGTTCGGCCGCGCCCCCTTGACGGATCGGAAGTTACGACCATTTCGATCGGAAGCAACAAACGGGAGCTCGCTTGCTTGAAGGTTCGGAGGTTACGACAATTTGATCGCAAGCAGGGACGGGAGTCGCCCGTAGTGAAGGAAACCTTCTCCCCTTTCATCGCTTCTTCGTCTCCTTTCTGACTGTTCGAGTTCGTGCCTCCAATGACTTTTCTTGCCCGTTGAATTGGAAGCTCAACATTTTGATCGGAAACAACAATAGGAGCTCGCTGCCAGTGGAGTTACGACATTGAGATCGGAAGCAAAACAGGAGCTCGTTGGCGTGAAGGTAACTTCATCCCTTTCGTGCACTATCCCGGCCAAATCCCGTAAATGACAGAGAGGGTAGAGGGAGAGGGTTTAATTTATTTTAATTAAAATTAATTTTAATTAAGTATAATTATTGTTTTTAATTATAATCATTTTAATTATTATTATTATTGTAATTAATTATAATGATTTTTAATTAAATTAATTATAATTAATTATAATTAATATTAATTTTAATTATAATTAATCATTATTAATTAGTTATAATTAATTAAATTTAATTAATATTAATTAGTTATGATTAATCAGAAATCATAATTAATTATATTAATTAAATATAAATAATTATAATTAATTATTCTAATTAATTGTAATTAATAATTAATAGATATAATAAATTAGAAATGATTATAATTAATTAATTAATTATAATTAATTATTATTAATTATAATTAATAAAAAAAAGAGAAAAAAGAAGGAAGCCTTCTTCCCTTGCCTCGATCCACGAGCCACCGCCAGAGTCGCCGACAACCCCCGCCGGACTTCAAGGTATAAGTTTTGAAACCTTGGCTCTATCTCTTACCTCGTCCTGTGTGTCGAGTCGGCGGTCTGCCTATACACGCTCTTGTAGCGTGGTGGGAGGGGCAACCGGCGCGACACCTACGACAAGGTAGGCGAGCGACCTTTGGTTTCGGATCTTGCCTCGATTTCCGTGCCCACCTCCGCCGGACTTCAAGGTATAAGTTTTGAAACCTTGGCTCTATCTCTTACCTCGTCCCGCGTGTCGAGTCGGCGGTCTGCCTATACACGCTCTTGTAGCGTGGTGGGAGGGGCAACCGGCGCGACACCTACGACAAGGTAGGAGAGTGACCCTCGGTTCCAAATCTTGTCCTCGAGCCTCTTCCACCTCCGCCGGACTTCAAGGTATAAATTTCTAACTCTACTCTCGTCCTCGACGTTTGCAGCGGACCGGAGAACCACCTATACGCGCTTTTGTAGCACGGTAGGAGGGAGCCCGGTGCGACGCATACGACGAGGTGGGAGAGCCCTATACACGCTCTTGTAGCGTGGTGGGGAGTCACTGCTGTTCTGGGAGTTACTGCTGTTCTACTGTACGGGTACTGCTGAAGGCCCCATACACGCTCTTGTAGCGTGGTGGGATGAAACTTTGTACGGCCGCGGTGTCTAAGGACACCTACCATACACGCTCTAGTAGCGTGGTGGGAAGGCCCAGCTCCCCAATTTTCCCCCAAACGGGGGATATGCCGGGGTGCTGCCGAAATTTTCACTGAAATGCATAAAGACTTGAACAATTCGAAGATCTTCTTGGACAACAATATAGAAGATCTGTACTCGAACAAAAATACACAGAACTTGAACCAAATGACCAGAGGACCTATACGAAGAACAGTGGACTTGTGGACTAAAACTCTAAGTGATTTTTAAAGGTCAAATTCAAATGAAATAAAATCAAATTGGAATCAAATGCAAATCAATTTGAATATTCAATTGAACTTGCAAGAACTTCAGAAGATCCTGAATAAGCACCTGAACTCAAAAGATTGCAGGGGCACTCGAATTTGTACTCTGAGCTCGGACTATATAACACTAAGTGGGGCTTATGAACTCAACGGACTCAAATCCAAAAGAAGCTGAAAATAACCTTGCATTCTGAGCTCACGAGAATTGGATTGGGAAGGGTTCATACTTGAGTCAAACTCGACACCAATCAAACTACAACACCTCCTACGAATATTTCCTAGAAGTTCTTAGCAAATACAACCGGTCCCCTGCAAATGACTACAAACCACTTGTGGATAACAACAGTGAGAATCTCGTATGTACAACGAACCACTGTGGGCACAAGTACAAGTATCTCCTACGACGATCCCTACGAGGTCAAACAAGTACAACAACCACCTGAGATTGGTGACAGGTGGGCATGATGTAGGCAACAATGGGTCTCCTACGAACAGTTTCAGGTGCTCGTAGTGGATACAACGGGTCACTGCAAATAACTACAAATCACTTGTGGATAACAACAGTGAGAGTCTCGTAAGCATAGCGATCCACTGTGGACACAAGTATTTATATCATCAACGACAGCGGTGATCAAAATTTCCAAGTACACAGGGTACAAAGGAAACCCGATGTACGAATAAAGACATCCCCTGGCAAAAGGAAGGACATGTTTGAACAAATTAGAACCAAACTTCCTGGTGTTCCAAAGTCTCTTTTTGGTTCTATAATAAAGAAGAGAACAGTTCGGGTGTCCACAAACACCGGAAATAGCAAGTTCACTATGCCGAAAAGCCTAAAAGGAGTTCTCCCCAAATCAGCAGTCATTGACTCCAAAGTCCAGAAAGATCCTTCCCCGGTGATTGAGAAAGGGGGAGGGGGTCAACATCAAGACCAAAACGCCACCGGATCCGCAACACTCGTACTAGCGGACAGAAGGCGTGTATAAGCTCTGAAATCAAATGTTGTGTATTCAAATGTCAATTTTCTACACAACTATAAATATTTCAAAATACCCCTGCACGTGCACTAAAAACTGTATGCACATAGGTACACTAAAAGGGGTATATAAAAAAATAAGCCGCATGGGCCCCGGCGAGCGTGTTATTGGAACACACGTGACGCCTAGGGATGCTGCGCGGGTCGATAAGTGAATTCAGGTTCGAACCTGATCCTTCTATACGGACCAATAGGAGTCGACAGGGTTCGAACCATTAAACAAATACATGGTTGTGGGGATCAATGTATTTGTTTCAATACATTCATATTAGGCCTTCAAGGCCTACAATCAAAAGAATTCATTAAATAAAAGGCACAAAGCCTACAAGATACCCGATCCTCGATCAACAGCTTGATCGAGTCGACAGGGTTCAATCAAATGGAAATAACCCCAAACACCCCGATGATGGCCGTGTTGAATGCAGATCTCAACCGGAGGGGTTCACAAAATATTTCAAAATGCCTTCAAACTTCTGCAAAATTCAAATATTTTTCAAGTGACCTCGAGGTCACCCCGATGATGGCCGTGTTGAACGCTAATCTCAACCGGAGGGGTTCACTAATATTTTTAAATGTCCTCCAAGCTCCACCCAAAAATCCAAAATTCCAAAATTCCTAAATTCTAAAATATTTAAAAATGAAATAAATCCATCAATATCTTAAAGCAAAACCCATCCACCCTCCGCAACAGTTTGGCGGGGCGGACAAATTAAAGTTAACCTTTGCTCACAAAGAGCCGAATGTCTAGTCGAAAATATCACTAGGATCCATTCTCAAAACAATCTCCTGTCAGTAAGGACGTGGTACGTGTCCTCTAACCGGCGGTCTGCCGCCAAATGGCACCGCAGGATAAACGGTTACGACCCGGGGCCCTCTGAACCGCGTGGTTTCACCGCCAAATGGCACCACGATATCTCGGTTATGGCCAGAGCCAATACGTTCCTTATTGGCATCAAATCCTTGAGATATGAATCAATAGGATATAATTGATAGGGCACAAAGCCCTCTGTCAGCTAAGGTGGATTTAAATTTGTCCCCTTAGACAAATACCCACCCCAGGTCTACAAGGTCCCCTTGGACGAAGCAACCCATGGCTGCCGACAAGGATCCTTCTGTCAGGTTGGGTCGACTACCTCCTCTGACTAAGTAGACCAGGGTCCATGATGGCCCGGGACGACGGAACCATGGGATCTTGATCGGGCTCATCATCCATTCCCCCACCATCCGCTTTAAGTGTTAGATGGTGCAATTTCTATTTTAAATATCAAACTTTTCAATACATTCCAAATTCCCAAATCCAAATCCAGTTCTCTAATTCAAAATCCATTGCTGCTACTATATGCCAGATACACGTATTCTATACGTATCTGATTGACGACTAGCCTTAATCGAAAGTTCTCTCTCGTGATCGGGAGAGGTAATTAACTATAGGGGCTTGCGCCTATAGGAAACCAGAACTCAGATCATAAAGTCCTCGCAAAATGAGGGCGAAATCTCTGGGTAGTGTCTTATCTACAAATCCATCTGCCTTCCAAAATTTACCTCGGAACTTATCAGTTAAAACTCCCTCGCCGAAATAAGAAAAGCGAGTGGAGGCCGGGGCCGAATTTTCGGAGCCCACAGCTACCCTCTACAATCAATTTCTTCAAATGAATTTTTTGAATCTTATTCATAAGAGACAAATAAATAAGTTGAAGAAGATTTCCAAATAAACTTGACCCTCCATGATACTGATTACACTCATTTAAATAAAGTATTCAATATATATATCAAGGCCATTAGATCTCATTTATGTGAGTTGAAAAAAAAAAAAAAACAAATCATGATATTGATTACTATTGTCATAATGACATGATAAATAAGTCTTCAAAAGTGATTTGATAATGAATATTATTTGGACAATATAATTTATATCTCATATACAGGGGCGGAATCAGCACTAATTTTCAGGCGGGGGCAAACTTATAAGACATATATGTCTGGGGTCCAAGGGGGCAGTGTCCCCTGGCGGGGTTCGACCTGTTGGGGGCAATTACCTAAAGACAATAGTATTTTAAAATTTTTAGGGGGGGGGGGGGGGGGCAATTGCCTGAAAACCTTTGTAATAAAGACTAAAAAATAAATAAAATGGGGTAAATTATCTAAAACACCATATGAAAAAAATTTTAAAAAGAATTGCCCCCCTAGAACCCATTGGGTTCCGCCATTGCTCATATATTAAGACTACTCACTTCATTCTGAGAGCTGTACATATCCTATGTCAATACAAAATTTTTGATATATTTAAGATCACTCCCAACCACTCATCAATCTTCATATAAATTGAATTAGTTTTTTTGAAAAAAATTCCAACATATTAATAAAATAATTAAATATTATTTAATATATACATTCTTATTAATATTATACATTAATAAATTAATAATAAGTAAATTTCACAGGATTTTTACTCTCAATAAAATATTTTAAGTTAAATAATATAATTTTAACTCACAAAACAATTTTTTATTCCAAAACTTCATTTTAAGCTATTTTTATTTATTTATAATAAAATATGTAAATTATTAATAATTCAATGTATTTTTTTATCAAACTTAAATACCCTTAAATAATGATTTATAATGATTTTTAATTGAATGTGGAGTGCAGAATATTCCGTTCACTGCATTTTAAAATTTTTATTCTATTAAAATCAACTGCCGCCATTATATTCTCCCTTCACTCTTTTTTGTTATTTGAACCAGTCGCTGGAGGATCGAACTCAGTGGCGGAGCCAGAAATATTTTTGAGAGGGGGCACAAATTAAAAAAAAATAAAAATCCTTCAACTTTTTTCATCCGGGCTTGGGACCGACATAGGCAGTTTTAATTTTTTTTTTTAAAACATTGAATACTAAATATAAGATAAAAAATACTTACAACTTATAGCGTCTGCTCTTCATATTTTGAAAAAGATTAACAATTACATCGTTATCAATACAATCTAGCTATTAAATTCCCAACAAACATTAACTACATATACGTACATTATAGCTTTTCAAACACTTGCTTGAAGATTTCCTTCTTCTTCGTAGTCGTACGTAGTACACTGATAGCCATCGTAGTTGCGGAATAAAGCCGTTAACATAACCATTATCATCAACTGAGCTTTTTTATAAATAACCATTACCATTACCAATTGATGAAACGGCTCTGCATTTGTAATCAGGGCCGTAGTGGCTTTGGCAATATCAAATTTGGAAGGCATAGCAAATAGAAAAGAGCTCTGCAATCAGCCATCCTAGCCTTAACGAAGAGTTTCCTTGGCATGCTTACATTGACTAAGAAAAAAACTTGTATGAGTTAAGATAGCTAGCTTGCTTGCTTCAAAAATCTGATATAGGCCCTAAATTATTTAGCTAATTAACATTTTAATTTAAATTTTGTGCAAGTTTTGAGATGGCGGTATGGTTGTTGCTGGCAAATATAGAGTCAAATATTTGTTGATTAGTAGATCATCAAGAAAGGGTTGACTTAGGCTTTGTTTGAGACGGCTTTCTTACTGCTTCGTAAAGCAGCTTTCTAGTATAAAAGATTTATTTGTTGTACTAGAAAGCTGCTTTAAGAAGCAGTGAAAAGACATTCCAAACGAAGTCTAAGGCTTTGTATGTGATGACTTTCTTATTGCTTCTTAAAGTAATTTTTAAGTACAAAAATTTTAACTTTTGTACTAAAAAGTTGTTTTAAGAAGTAGTAAGGAAGTCGTCCCAGGCTTCGTTTGTGACATCTTTGTTAATGCTTTCTAAAATAATTTTCTATTATAAAAATTTTTAGTTCAAAATTTTTTTTATTAAAGAGTTGGATTTATAAAACAGTAAAAAAAGTTGGCACAAACGAAGCCTAAGCTGCAAAAAAAAAAAAAGCATTGTTATTTAAAATAAAGAATATAGTTGCATATCTTTGCTGCGTCACTTGCTTAAGATCACAACTGATCTTTTTGTGTTGATAAATATTATTTGAAAATTGCAGATTTTTGAATGTTTTGGGCTGCTCCATATATATAACTTCTTCAAGAAAGGCTTGCTGAAAAGCATCAGAAACACCCAATTGGAGAACCGACGAATGAAAATGAAGAGCAACAGCTCATAACAAATGGATGGTAGGATGTTTTGATATAATCTAGAACATCTTTTTGTTTATAAACTTGAGCAAGTCAATGAGCTTTATGGTTCGCTACTGTGGTGATGGAGAGCTGGAGTTTAATGGAGGAATAGTAGGTGAAGTGTTTGGTGGAGACTAAATTACAGGTGTGGAGGGAACAATAGGGACAGCTCACTGCTAAGACATAATTATTTATGTCAAATTCCGATCTTGAGTTGGTGGAGGTGGGTGGATTAAAGGTTGGGACTAAAATGAGAGGAGCAGTTTGTGTGGATGAGCAATGACGGAAAGTAGAAGTTCGAAGTCCAGAAGAGCAGATTCATAAGTGACTACAGAGTTATTTAACATCTTAGTTTTGTACAACAATCCAGCACACAATCAAATAAAAGTAGGGTGTAGCGTTCATAAGTGACACCAAAGTTTTTACGTGGAAACCACAGACAAGGGGGAAAAAACCATGAGTTCTGACTAAGTTTGAATGAATCTACTAGTGTTTGCAGTCAATTATAAATGAGGCCCTTTCTTGAGAGAAAGCCTTGGTTTGATGTAGCGAATATACATCATATAAAGTGCATTATACGGTGGGAATTGCAAGAATCAGTATTGACATGTTCGTTTAGTCCGCATGATCATAGTCGGCTGGCGACAGAGGTAAGAAAGATTGTAATCAAGTGACGGTGGTCGGAAGAACTGTAGGCAGTGGGCGACGAAGGTTGGAAGAACTGTAGTCGATTGGCGATGGAGGTCGGAAAGACCATAGTATGATGATAAAGGTCAGAAGGACCGTTGTTTGGAAATGGAGGTCGGAAGGACTGTAGTCGGTGGGTGACAGTGATCAGAAAGATCGTTATTAGGTGATGGAGGTTGGAAGGACCGAAGTTGGCGGGCGACAATGGTTAGAAAGATCGTTATCTGGCGAAGAAGGTCGGAAGGACCGTAGTCGGCAGGTGAAAGTGGTAGCAAGACCGTTGTCTGGCGATGGATGTTGGAAGGGCTGTAGTTGGCGGGCGACAGTGATTAGAAAGACCATTGTTTGACGACCATAATTGGAAGCATGGTTGAAGTTCGATATCAGTTGATGGCCGGGCAGAAGTCTGACAACGATCGGTGGTTCGACGGTGGTCGATGAGGGGTTTAGTGGTAAGAGAACTCTAGTTTCTTTCTCTTCTTTCTCTTCCTTCTCTTCCTTGCTTCTCTTCTCATTTTCATGAGAAATGAGGAGTCTATTTAAAGTTACTGGGCATGACCAGTAAATAGAAGGTAGATCAAGGATATGTTGGGAGTGTTTTGAATGGACGGTCGATATTGATCCCCTTGTTTTGAATCATTTATTGGGCATTTGAATGTCTTAATGATATCATAATTCGACGATATTGGGCTCGTTAGATTTGCCTCATCGAGCCACTCGATTCCACTATAAGCATGTCACATTTGGAAACCGTTTGGTCATCCAATTTATAGCTTGAACCTTTCAAATGGGCTTTAGGTCTTTGATTTGGACTCATTTGTGCTCAGATTGAGTCGAATTTGGTGTTGTTGGGTTTGTTTTTTTGTGACGTTCAATTCGACTTTAAGTTTGTTGAAATTGGAGTTCGGATGGTCCAAGATTTAATCTCAAAAGCTTTCAACTCAATTTTGCCTTGAGATTCATGCATGATCAAATAAATTTTTGATGATACATCAATACTGTATCATATTTGGAGAAAATATTTTGAAGAGTGGTGTGTTTGTACTCTCTTTCACCTTCAGAGCACAAAATTTTTAGAGGTTTTTTGAATTGATGTTCTACCAAGTTTTTGAAATGAATAAATATTTGTTTTAGATTTTGTGAGTATAGGAAATATCCAATTATATTAAGAAAAAAGTCACCCATAACGGAGATGCAATTGCGATCATCTTGATTAGAAGAGATTGGTAAGGGTCCCCATACATCAGAGTAAGCAAGTTTGAGGTGTATATAAATAACAGGATTTGATTGAGCAAAATATAATCTCTGACTTTTTTGAAATTTGACATGTATTATAGACTGAGGACATATGAGGAATACATGGACAAGAAAATTGCTTTGCAAACACAGAAATTGTGGAAGAATTTGGATGTCCAAGATGATAATGCCAATTTTTCCAAGAATGGCAAGATAACATACCACAAATAGTGGAGGCAGCGAATTGAATAGGAACTGTATGGATAGGATATAGTCCATTATTATGAGAGCCTTAGCGTATGATTTGATTGCTCATCCGATCATTTTATGTGAATACAGATCAATTATTGCTAAAAATAAGTGTATTAATTAATAGAAAATCATGCGCCAAATCCTAAACTTGAAGAACATTGGAGAGAATAAGCTTACGTAATAGGGTAAGAAGGATCCCTTGACTACACTCACTGACGCGGACGGCTGACAACTGACGCGATGACATGCATTATCGGGTCAAAACGGGTTGATTTCGGGTTTCCGGGTCAACCCGAACCTGACCCGGTTTTTCAAACAGGTCGAAAACTCGAACCCGAATCCGAACCCAAAATATTCGTGTCGGGTTCGATTCGGGTCTTCGTGTCAAATTTGGTGTTATTGGGTTCGTTTTTTCTAAAGTCTAAGTGCTAGGAAGAGTTTGTGGGATGAGGCAGAACAAGAGTTCTTGTTGACTAGGATTGGTAGGGGAGTAGCTGATGTTGGTTCTATGCCAACACAATGTAGCTGAATGACCATTTTTACCACAAATATGGTACTTAACATAAGGATTGCAAGCACATCCTCCTCTACTCCAATTAGATATGTCTTCATGGTTTGGTGTAACATTGGATTGCCGAGCACGTCCTCTGTTAAAGTTTTGTTGCTGGGCTTTCCCATGGAAGGAATTATTAGTGACTGATAGAGTAATTGAGGTTTCTATGAACTAGTTTGTTCATTTGGGGTGAAGACATGGGCAACTTTCTGGGCAATATTTATCTCTTTGCTCCATAGTATAGAGGCTCTCTATATTGATACGAGTAAGTTTGATGCTAAACATAATTTTGAATGTTTAATTGCTGGAAGCAAGAGAATTTAGGATATATAGAATTGTTGGGGAGATGAGCAGTAGACACCACAATGATGAAATAAGCAAAAAAGTAAAAGCAACGAAAAAAATAAAAGACACAAGGATTTAACGTGAAAAAATTCAAAATAGTAAAAAAAAATCATGGAGCCACACCACACCAAAAAATCCACTATGAAAATTGGGTGGAATAAGTACAAATCTCTCTTCTCTCTCGCTCTCTCCTTGCTTTTCTTCTCACATACACCGTTCTTAATGTCTACATTCTCAAAATATAAAAGAAAGTCAAGTAAAATAACCCCAAGGGACACAACCCTTAAGAAAAACAAGAAAGAAAACTCTCCAGTCTATCTTGTAGCGCTGCGGCGCTGAAGCCTCTGTTTTGCACCGTTGCAGCGCCGTATCTATACCCTTGTGGCGCTCCACTCATGGTCGTTCAGCGTCGGGGCGTTCAGGAACATAACGTTGGAGCGCTCGGGTACGCAATACCGGAGCATTGTGCTAAAAAAAAAAGAATTTATGGTGCAAAGCACCCGAATCCAAGCAGGGAGTTACCCCCTTTCCAGCGAACACGACAAACTTTGAGGTCAAAGACAACAGAATAACCATATTGATCAACACAATCAAATTCCACACATAACAAGAATGATATCCTCAATGTCAACGGTAGATCCAACTATTGCTATATTATCCAATTTACATTTCACTTCCGATGGATATTGTTACAAGGTTTGATTTTTCATTGAAAGATTATGAAGTCCATTATTTTTTGGGTAAATGAAGTCCATTATTTCATTGAGTGACTTGTGAGAGATTTGAAACTTAAAGCCACTTTATAAGGGTTGTCCAAATTTCATTAGCAGATAATAGATTCAATACATATAGAAGAATAGAAGTTGGCATTGTTGAAAGAAGAACAACTAAAAGATTTTGATTAACTAACATCCAAATATTAAAGTTAAGATTGCAAGAGATTTCACCATTTTTGGAGACCAGTTGCCTTTGTGGGCAGACTATAGATCCTATACAGAGAAATGGCTGTAGCAGAGATGATTGATAATAAGGGAATGGTGAGGCCGTAATCATCATGTCAGGAACAGGGACGTAAATATACAGAGAAAGTGGCTGCCAGATTATTAGTTCGAATGGAATTGATTTTGCTGCTATAATTTGTATTGTTATTTGTTAACAAGAAGGGCAAATTTACAGTTGCGTCTCTGTTTTTTTTTTTTTTGTTCGAGGACTTCCAGGTGGAAGTCAACATTGGAGAAAACGCTCGCAGGACGGCCAAAAGAAAACTGAAGAAAAGGCAGAAAAAAGTCTTCTCCTTACAAGGAACCATTCAAATGAACATGGGAGGAGCGCCGAGAAGCCAGTCAGATCCTAAAAAAATCTCATTTCTTCGTTCTTTCTCTGCATTTGTTCTCATTCCCCTATATTTGCGCCCTCCTCTCTCTGTTTTTCGCTTTCTCTTCAAACGCCTCGAAAAGGCGTCGACTTGATCCAAAAGCTCCCAAATCCACACATCTTTGTCGCTTGCGGTCTCTCCAAACCTTTATCGCCCGTTTCGTCGCTGACTTTTGAAGTTTGGGTCTCCCAAACACAATAGCTTTGTTTCCAGGTATGCTGAGCTTCAATAAGAGTTTTCTTTATTCATTGAAGCGTTTTAGTAGATGTTTTTTGAGTTATTATGGCGTTACGTTTCGTTTCCATAGCTTTCCGTTTGTTTTTCCTCTTTCATCTCTCCTTCGATCATTGTTTTCTTCGCCTCCTTTACTCTTTAGATTGAATTCTATGTAATTTGCGGCTGATTGCATATGAAGGACTTCATTTGATCCGTACTTTATGCTGCGAATCGTTCTTCTCCCGCTCTGTTAGTTACTATGAATTTGTGTGGGTATTTGAGTTATCGTGGATAGGGGATCGGTCTGAGCTTTGCAAAGTTGATAATTTTATAGGTGGTTTCACCGTTTAGTGATAGTGAAACCAATTTTCTAGCTAGGTTTACTACGGTTCTACCTTCATAAAGATGTGCCTTGGCCGTTTCCTTCCTTTACATAGGGTTCGTGGAATTTAAGATCGTTACATTTTCTTTTTTTGTTTGATTGAAATTCCCAATAGAGTATTATTAAATGATGGGGGTTTTGGATGCTTTGTCACTTTCAAATGGATTTTACCGATTCTGCTACCTAAGTTGGAAAGTGATGATGATACAGTTAATCCTTGAATTTGACTGCAGATAGGAGTCGTACTGTACTTAGTTGGTGCAGAGTCGTTGAAAGATTCCGGTAATCAAAGAGAAGGAGCTTTCTTTTTGTTTTTTAATGGAGCAGTTTGTTTCTGCTTGATTTCAGAGTATTTCCTCATATGCTAACTACTAGCAGGAGCAGAAATCAGCCTAGAGCTGGTAGATCTTGGTTCTTTTCAGGTTTGTTTCTTGGTTTCTTGGATGTTTATGCTCTGCAGTTATTATCCAATTGCTAGAGGCATTCCATTTGAGAGAGCAGGCTGGTGAATTATGATCTAGTGATTATAATTTGCAAGCTAATTTGTGCTTAGTGTCTGTTGATGTTGCTAAGGTTTTAATTCTGGCTACCAACTTATCAGTTATTGTTGATTCTAGATTTGATATTTTTAAGATGGACACTTTGCATGAAAGCAGATCCCCATTTCTATATTTAGTTTTGATGTTGTAACATTTCTTGTAATTTATTTTCTGATGGATTTGAATAGATATACAAGTTGTCAGTCCCCACAACATGTTATATGCAAATCTAAATTGATTAGATTGTAAGTAGGCCTGAATGTATCATTGTAGTTGTTTTAATGTCTATTTTTGCTTAACTTGGTTTTTTTTTTTTTTTTTCAGGAATGGATTGTTCAGTTTCAAGAAGAAAGCCTCAACTCCTAGTAAAAATCATAATGGTAGTTTTGCTAATAGCTGTCTGTATATTCATTCTCAAGCAGACCCCTGGTTTCAGCGGCACAAATGTGGTAGGCATTTAGATAATTGATTTCTTTTATAGTGATCTTATTCCGATTTTGCAATTTGAATTACCTCATTTTGTAACTAGGTAGATTAGATAAGGTTTGTTTCATATTTTCTTCAAGTTACCTATCATAATTTTGGAGTTTTGCGATGAGATATATGTTGACCTCTAACTTCCAGCCAATCTCACTTCACAAAATGAGGCTCTCAAACAATGGTTCCCTCGTATAACCGTTCCCACCCATGATCTCTCTACGAATCACCTCTCATTTAACTCCCTCTCAAGGTAATAAGAACCCCAACAGAAACTGCTCCCACCCATTCGATACTCACAGACGCAAGAAAGCAGAAGCTTAGCCTCCATCTCTTCTTCCTCTGCACTCATTGACCTCAGCCACAGATAACTAGCCCCTCTGCCTCCTATTCCTGCAACCCGACATTTCGCAAAACCCAAGCCTCCACTCTTACGTGCGCTTGACTCGACTCCCAGCTGCCGACCTCACCGGCCTTACGTTCGCACCAGCAGCCGAAGCCGCTTGCCTGATGTCATACCCAGGCCTTCTTCTGCGAACAAGTCCAACTGCCCCGTCTCCTAACTTAGCCCTCTCCAACTCCAATGCCCAGTCTCCTTTAGTGTCTGATCTCCCTATGTGCCCGGCCTCTTTGTCTCTAAATCTCTTTATGCCGCAAGAGGAAGACCTGATCCCAATTAAACCCGTGCATATCTCCACTCTAATCCAACCTGAGTCGATCTAATCAGATAGATCAAATCCAATTATATATATATATATATATATAATTGATTTGAAGACCATGTGCCGTCGATCTTAGATCCAGCCTGGAATACACAAATTGCCCCTGCGCCATTGATATTTGATCTGGGCAGGAAGATCTTTTAATTTGAAAACCTCATGTCTTTGATCTGGGTGGGATGATTGCTAATGTGAAGATCCTCCGCCGTTGTGTCTTTGATCCAGGCAGTTAAAACCAAATGCAAGTGCCTCCCAATCTCGCTTCGCGGGGAGGGGATAACAGGAGGCTATCAAAATTGAAACTGACAAAAAGACACCCACTTTATTAAATAATAATAATAAATTGGAGGTTAATTCTAAAGCTCAAGAGGGATTTGAAGTCAATGTGCATTCTAAACTTACTTATCATCACACATTCAAAATCAATTCAAAATATAATAATTCTCAAATGAATCAAGCCTTATAGAATGACTTAATGACATTGAAATCCACTTCACCATTAAAAGAAACTTCATGGCTAAGTATTTGGTAGATTCTACTATTTAGAAGAATTTGATGGGTGGATAACTAGAGGAGCAGTTATAAGAAGACTTCTAAGTAAAATGAAAATAAACATATATAATTTCTCGAATATTGTTGTTACCTATTACCTCAAATAACTTTGAGAGCCACGAGTCATTCAGGTCTTCAAATGAATTGAATTTACAATATCAAAAGCCAGGGCAGATTCCTAAGGAAGGATTTCAACATTATGTAATTGCTGCTACTAATTCTCATAATCCCGAAACATGTTTTCAAGGCAACAACCATCTGAGTCTGAAATCCACATATGATGATGATATAACCGAAGTTGCTGCATTTTCTACTGCCTCAAATAAGCCAATAGCTGTTGACAATTGAAATGGTAAAAAATTGGAAACAATTATTTCAAAACAAGAAGCATTACAATGTACCAACACAATAGATCAGTCTAAGGAATTTCCAATTGCAAGGTTTTGTCATGGTGCTAGAAGTTGCTAATAAAAAGCTTCCTATGCATTGCTTTAGAAAATTTTATTCTGAGGAAAGAAGAACCAATGCCAGAAGCAGCTCTTTATTTAACAAAAAAGTGAACCCACAACACATCCACATGCTGCAAAC
The DNA here is from genome assembly GCA_022539455.1 of Dendrobium nobile. Classification (NCBI taxonomy): domain Eukaryota; kingdom Viridiplantae; phylum Streptophyta; class Magnoliopsida; order Asparagales; family Orchidaceae; genus Dendrobium; species Dendrobium nobile. The sequence continues at coordinate 69,283,306 of CM039734.1, forward strand.
CAAACTAAAATTCATCATGATTATATATATTGAATCTTTTGGTGTCATTTCCAAGGAGTTCCATGTGAAACCTTCGAAATAGGTTTTACCCAATATAGATCGATTTTGTTCAAATATACTAAGAACTTCAATAATTCCAGAGTTTGAATTAGCACTCAAAGGGAACTTGGATAGTTTTGAGTATCTTATATCTCCATCCAATAAGTTATCCCAATAAGTTATCTGAAAACTCCCAATGTTTAAACAAATCACTCTTTCGATGTGGTATATTTAATAGAAGAAGGTCAAACATGCTTGAAGTTTTGCTAAATGTCAAATAAAATCCTTGCAAATCTACCTTGGATGTAAAGTTGCCCACCACCTTGCCTGAGGAAATGAAATAAAGCCAATCCATTAATATAGGTTCCAATAACCAATACATCCAAATTATTAAGTTCTGATACAAACCAACAAGAATGTAAATATAGAAAAAGTAAGAAATAAGCTATCCAATCCTCAAAACACATAAACATAATAAACTACTACAAAATAATACAACAACAACATCATCAAGCCTTTGTCCCACTATGTGGGGTCAGCTACATGAATCCTTTTTCTCCATTGTGTCCAGTTAAAAGTCAAATTCTCATTTAAATCTAATAAAGAAATACCATTTCTAATATTTTCTAACAAAGTCTTTTTAAGTCTACCTCTACCTTTCTTAACATAAGTCGAATCTAATACCTCAACTTTCCTAACCGGGTCATCGGAAGACCTCCGTTTAATGTGACCAAACCATCTAAGCCGACTCTCTCTAACCTTATCTTCCACTAGAGCTACTCCAACCTTTTCACGTATGTGCTCATTTCGTATCCTATCTCTAAGGGTCAAGCCACTCATCCATCTAAGCATCCTCATGTTTGTAACAATTAACTTAGTATTATGCTTCTCTTTTAATGGCCAACATTCGACACCATAAAGCATTGCAGGTCTCACTACCATCTTATAGAATTTTCTCTTAAGTTTGAGGTGGACTTTTCTATTGCACAATAAGCTCGATGCATTCCTCCACTTCAAACATTCAACTTGAATTCTACTACAAAATAATAAATGCCAAAAATAATCTACTACTAGTAACTCTACTCCTGATATGGCTGTCCACCAAATACTCCTGTAGAACCTGCTGAAAAAGACAATGAGCGTGTTTGATAAATCTAACTCAACTAGTAACTACTATTTATCAAAGCATAAATGGCAAAGTAGTGGGGCATGCAATATGAACAATCAAAAGAGGTGAGTAGTAATCTATAATCACTATATACAAAACCAACATGAGTATGTTATGTTTTCTACATCTTCTAATATGCATCTATATATGTCAAATAGCTATTTATGCCTAATTATTATAATGTTTACAAATGCACCGCCTTAGGTATCCATGTATCTCACAATGACCTGTAAGTCATATCTTATTTTCAATTCATATCCACTTATATTTTCTTGCATATATAGTTATTATCGGTTTATCATATACCCATCACCGAGAAGGAAAATACCAACCCAAGAATAATTAGTAATTTTCTGTAGAGTCGTCACTCTGGGGGTCTGTTGACCCCGGCTAGCCAAAAATCAATAGGGTTCTATTGACATACATAAAATCATGAATCATACATGTCCAATGCTTTTATTAATAACCAACAAACATATATAAATCAACATGTTAAGTATGTGTGGGCTCCGAAAAATTCCGATTTTAGGTGTGTGATCCCGGGGGAATTTTCAGAAGGCAGATTGGGTTTGTAGATAAGACACTACCCAGAGATTTCGCCCTCATTTGGTGAGGACTTTTTTTATTTGAGTTTCGGTTTCCTATAGGCGCAAGCCCCTATAGTTAATTACCCCTCCTGATAACAAGAGAGAACTTTCGATTAAGGCTAGTCGTAAAAGAGGTCGAATAGGTTATAAACCTATCGTATAATAGCAATAATTTTAGGGTTTAAATCTTGGATTTGAATTTTGAAGTTTAGATTTTAGAATTTATCACCATAAACTTAAAACTGGTTATGGGGGAATGAAGACGAGCGCGATCAAGATCCCATGGTTCCGTCGTCCCGGGCTGTCATGATCCCTGGTCTACTTAGTCAGAGGAGGTAGTCGACCCAACCTGACAGAAGGCACATTGTCGGCAGCCATGGGTTGCTTCGTCCAAGAATACCTTGTAGACCTGGGTTGATGTTTGTCTAAGGGGATATATCTGAATCAACCTTAGCTAACAGAGGGATTTATGCCTATTGAATATACCCTACGATCCATCGCTCAAGGGTTTGACGCCTTTAGGGAACATACGGGCTTTGGCCGTGATCATAATATAATGGTGTCATTTTGCGGCAAAACCACCCGATCAGAGGGCACGTGCCACGTCTCTGCTGGCAAGAGACTGTTTGAGGATGAATCAAAGTGATACACCGATACACATTCGCTCTTTGTGAGCTGAGGTTAATTTCAAATTTATCACCTCCGACAAACGATTGCGGGAGGTGGATGATTTTTAATTTTAAGTTTTCAGTTGATAGATTTTATTTCAAGAATTTGGACTTTTATTGGATTTGAGATTTGAGAATTGACCCATTCGGTTGAGATTTCCGATCAACACGGCCATCATCGGGGTGATTTTAAAATCACTTGTATTTTCGTAGGATTTTGGGAGACACTTTGTTATTCAAGTTATGTCGACTCCAGTCCTTTTGAGGAGGAGGATGAAACTCGAATATTTAACTCGCGCATCATTCTCGGATCGTTGGATTTGATATATATATTCAACGATCGGAGCACATGCGGGTTATATCATTTGACCTTGCACAGCATTCTCGGTCATTTGGTGTTTATGCTTTTAATATGTTGATCGGAGCACATGCAGGGGTTATTTAATTTAAGGGATCATATTTAATACATAATGGACAGTTTAAAATATTTAAATATGATCCATTATGAGAGTGATTTTATTTAGAAAATGGCTCAGGATTTCACTTAAGGGCCTACGAACGCCTTCTGTCCGCTTGCACACATGTTGCGGATCCGGTGGCGTTGATCTACATCAACCTTGAGTTGTGATAGATAGAAGATATGTTGTTTAATTTATTCAAGCTTATCGTATCATCTACTATAGCTTGTAAGGGATGTTTACCTAATAAACATTAAAAGATCGTGTTCTTGCTTGTAAATCAACTGCATTGGTTGCTATGCATCTTATGCTATGAGTTATGAGTGACTGCATTTATTGTAGTTCTTTCACATTTGCCTGCAGATAACATATTGAATGTATATTAAGCCTCCTTCAATGACTTGTAGGTATTTACATTTCTTGTATCTATTCAGTATTTCGTTCATAGATGTCCTTTTGTGTATGTAGTGTCTTCTACAATGGCCCGCAGATGTTTGCATCTACTACATTTCTTTCATATATGCTTATAGACATTGTTTATATACGACAGGTTTCCTACAATGACTCGTAGGAATTTCTATTTGTTGTTGTCCTTTGGGTTGAAGGTATTGGTTTGGAGTACCAATCATTATAAACCTTGAATTATTGAATCCTTTATGTTGAATGATATGCTTCATCTTAAAATTGAAAGTCACATATGTGACTGATATAAGAGGACTATCAACTTATAAGGATGTTTATTGAACAAAATTTTAGAGAGCTGCCACTTGTTGGAGAGCAATTTCAAAGTTGTGTGGGTGTTATTCTTGCTCAAAAAGTTATTGTGTTTAGGTTTGTTCAGTTGGAGAGTTGCTCAGTTGAAGATCTTTATGAGAAATTGTACTTAGACATAATTATTGGAAGCATTTCATTAGAAATTTAGTAGCATGACTTAAGTCAATTTCAAAATCCTTTGTACTTTAGTTCAAATCCAAGTTCGAGTTGAGTTCACTTGCTTCAAATCCAAGCTTTTGTTGTCTTTCAAGTTTATATTCACTTAGATTTGAATTTATTAGAAATCAATCGAATCAAGTCCACATGTCCCAAATTAATCTTTGAGTTCGATCAAGTCCATTGTTCTACTCATTCGAGTTCAAGTGTAAGTCTCGTTCGAGTTTGAGTTTGAGTTCAAACATTATTCGGTCAAATTTAATTAAAATTGATTTTAAATTTGAATTATGTTCAAATCAATTTTAAAATTTTTAGTCCAAGTCTTTTGTTATTTACTAAAAATTTCGGCAGCCTCCCGGCGTCTCCTCCCCATCGAGGGAGAAATCGGGACGGCGCTGCCGTAGTTCTTCCTACCCGGACCTAAGGTCGACGACGTATGATCTTCGATTTCAAACCATCTCACCAGGATCAAAGATCGACTGCGTGAGGTCTTCAACTTAGAACCATCCAGGCCGGATCTAAGATGCGACGGCCCGGGGTCTTCAAATTTTAAATCATCCCGGTCGGACCTAAGGTACGACGACTGGGGTCTTCAACACCTGTTTGTAAATCCTCACATTTCTCTCCACATTTATCTCTCTTTCTTTTTTCATACATATAATATTATATTATGATATATAATAATAATAATAAATTATTATTATCATTACATAATATTGTATAATATTATATAACATATATATATAAATAATAATAATGTATCATAACATATATTATATATTATAACATATATAATATATAATATATATTATAAGATATATATCAATATACAGAGAGGGAGAGAGACGGGCATGACAGAGCCCGAGCAGGAGTCGGAGGCGGAGGAGGTCACGCACGGTTGGAGTCGGCCGGAGCAGGCGGAGGCTAGAGTCGGCCGGCGAAGAAGGCGACTGCCAGGCTGGGATCGGCGGGTTGCTTTGGCTAAAGGCGGAGTTGGCTCGATCCTCTAGGGCACGCGGCGGATGCAGAGTTGGTCGAGGTTCGATCGGAGCAGGAGGCCGGCGTCGGGGAAGATGGAGGCTTGAGGGGCTTCGATTGAGTTCGATGAGAGCAAATCGAGCGGATCTAGGGCACGACGGCGAACTTCCTTCGTCTTCGGTCAGTTTCCGCAAATCCTCCCTCTCCCTTCTTCTTTTTTTTTTTGCGTATGTGTGCCTCTCCCCCTAACCGAACGAGAGGAGCATTTTTTTTTATCTCGTGAAAGGCGACGGTTCGAGCGGTTATGGGCAGTGAGTCGGTGATTGAATAGTTGTGTCCGATTGTAGGTGAGTCGGTGGGACCGGGGGAGATTTTGTCGTGAGTTTGTCGGTGGGGAGAAGTTATAGTCAACAGTATGGTTTGCAGGAATAAGGTTTATTTATTTAAGTAAGCTAAATTGCACAAATCTAACTTTTCCAACATATAAATTTAACATGCATGATTAAGAACTAATGAGAAATAAATCAAGTAAAGTTTTGATTATCACATGTTGATTCGATATTGTTGACCTCTACAACTAAAATGACACGCAAAAAGGACAAAAGTGGTGAATTGAGCAGCGCGCGGGTTGATACGACGCACCACTTGAAGGGTCAAACGATATCCGATTGCCAAACGGACGGCAACGTTGCGATCAGGACATCGAATTATGCTAGGTCGAGGCACCTCGCAGTTGAATCGGATGAGATCGGCTAAGAGGGACGACCGACACCCGAAATTAAAACGTGAGGCTAATCAAATGACGTCCGATTGACAAACAGAGTTCATCGTTATGTCCGGAACGTCGCCAAAATTTTGAATGTATATTTTATTTAATCAATTTGGATCTTCTAGGGTGGTGTTATGAATCCATAGGTGATTCGAATACAATAACACGCATTTTGAGGGAAATTTGCCTCGACGATGATAAAATGATGTCCGATCGTGAAATGGAGTGCATCATTACAACCGGGACACCAGAAATATCCTAAATGCACTACTAATTTGTTCAAATGAGATTGTATGTGCAAATTGAGACAGTTTCAAAGTGACTACGCACATTTCGAGAAAAATTAGCCTCTGTGTCACTCAAACGACGTCCGATCGTGAAATAGGTTGTGTCGTTGTGATTGGAACATCATCCATTCCCCCACCATCCTCTTTAAGTGCACGATGGTGAAATTTCTATTTTAAATATCAATTCTCCAAGCATTCCAAATGCCTATGCTGCTATTATATGCAAGATAACACGTATATTCTACGTATCTGATGACTAGCCTTAATTGAAAGTTCTCTCTCATTATCAGGAGGGGTAATTAATTATAGGGGCTTGCGCCTATAGGAAACCAGAACTCAGATCATAAAGTCCTTACAAAATGGGGGCAAAATCTCTAGGTAGTGTCTTATCTACAAATCCATTTGCCTTCCAAAATTTACCTTGGAACTTAAATTTGTTAAAACTCCCCCGAAAAGAAAAAAACACAGCGGGCGGACGCCGGGGCCAAATTTTCGGAGCCCACAGATATGGACAATAACAATATTACATGTGATTATGCTAAAGAATTTAAAATATAACTGACAATCTAAATAGTTATACAAAAATTCTAATACAAATATCACGGATTATGTCCCTAACAAAGAAGGGTGTGTTTACACCAAAAATAAATAATAGTTACTTACCTTTTAGGCAAGTGACACGAAACTCCAAGCCTATCCAATATTGAATTGGCAAGGCTATGAAGACGATGACTTCGAAAGTCCTACAAGAAGAATCCTAATGTAATATACAAATTAATAGGAAAAAAACTTCAATACAAGAAACATAAGACTCCCGCACAAATAAAAGCACAAAACTATATAGGTATTTTTAATCAAGATCTAACATCATGATTCCAATTAAACATTCAAACAACAACAACAACTACAACAACAACAACAATAATAATAATAATAATAATAATAATAATAATAATAATAATAAGATAACAATAATCAACTTGATCAACAGGGAAGGATGGAGGAGAAATACCCAATCTTAATTCAATAGAAAGAAGGTAGACTCCACCTTGTTTGAAGAGGTAGAAGATGGAGGGATCTTTTTGCCAACAATGGCCGCTATTCGTAGGGAAGAATGAAAAGGAGGAAGAGGGAAAATGTTCGACGGCTGAGAGAGGGAGGAGGGCTTTTGGTGGCTTCTACGAGGGAGAAAAGAGGAGAAATAAGCGATGCCCTAGCTTCCTATTCGGTTTAAATGGCGAGAGGGAAGCTATAGGCAGGAGAATCTGTTAAATAGGGAAAGGAATCGCGATTGGAGGGAGATTTGCGGCTGAGGGATGGCTGTTCGACCCGCTCGCGTGCAACAAAGACAAGCCAGCTTCAATTCGCGCAGAATAGAAGAGTCGAGGCGGCTCGGGATATAACAGTTTCAAAGGGAGAATTAGTTGCTCCATAGTTGGCGGTTTTGGCTAAAGGGTGGCACGATGGTTGGAGAGGAGTTGCATAGGTGAATGGGGGTGGGAAGGGGTCATGTGTCTTGGCTACTTCAAACCATTTTAGCTACATAAAACTTCAACATGAGGGGGTGTAGAAAGAGGCAGATTCGTTTGGATTTAATAATGATTAGCTTACATCAGCAAACATATCTGTTCGGATTGATAGTTTGTTGTGGTAACTTTGTCAATCCATAGGGAATCTTCATGTAATTCAGTCAGGTTAGTTTTCAAGCTAACATCTTGACATGCCTATGTATATTGGTGTCTGCCATATTCATCCTAGCTTTGCACTGCAACTTCAGAACCATTGCAACTTCACTGGTTTTGATCTGTCTAATCCACTAACATATTTTTTTGGTCATTTATTTCCTGTGAATCAATTAGTGCGGGAATGTTGAATTGTAAATTTTGGAAGATTCAATCAAATTGAAATTAATTATACATGATAGATGTTTAAACAAAAAATGTGATAGATGAATTCATGCTAACTTTCTATTTGTCAAAGAAGTCAAGAACAAAGTATTTAATAGCTTCTATCAAGACTTTAGATGTTTACTGATAGAACAACAACAACAATATCAAGATTTTGTCCCACTACGTGGGATCGGCTACATGAATCCTTTTTCGCCATTGTGTCTTATTAAAAGTCAATTTCTCATTTAAATTTTAATAAAAAGAGATCATTTCTAATATTTTCTAACCAAGTCTTTTTAGATCTATCTCTATCTTTCTTAACATAAGTCAAAACTAATACCTCAACTTTCCTAATCGGGTCATCGGAAGGCCTCCGTTTAATATGACCAAACCATCTAAGGTGACTCTCTCTAATCTTATCTTCCACTAGAGCTACTCCAACCTTATCACGTATATGCTCATTTCGTATCCTATCTCTAAGGGTAAAGCCATTCATCCACCTAAGCATCCTCATCTCTGCAACACTTAACTTAGTATTATGCTTCTCTTTTAATGACCAACATTCGACACCATAAAGCATTGCAGGTCTCACCACCATCTTTTACTGATAGAAGAATGTTGAAATTTCTCTATGAGATTTCTTATATTTTCATTGCATCATATTTTATTGATTTTAGTAGTCTTACATTCAAACATCATAATCAGGAATATTGCCACTTCCACCTGGCTTTTACTTTTTGCAAGTGGTATGTTGTGTTTTTTTTTTTAATTTGATGATCTTTTTATTCTTCAGAATTTGTTGCAGATAAGTTCTGATAGGTAATTATGAAAGCTACTTTTTTCCTTGGCCATCATTTTGTGTTCGTCTTCATGTTATTTCTTGAGTTCATTCCTCCTTTCTAATCTAGCGTGAACCAACCAGACAGTTGAGCTCCTAAAGAAGTTTTTTAATAATTTACCTAATGATTTTGGTCTGGTCTCCCTCAGTTTGCGAAACATGATTTTGGGGTGACACATGTCTTAGTGACTGGAGGGGCTGGTTATATTGGGTCACATGCAACCCTTCGACTCTTGAAGGACTCCTATCGAGTAACTATAGTGGTATGCATCAATAGGTATGTCAATCTTTATTTTCTTTCTATCATGATTGATCTTTTCGTCTCAATTTGACAGGATAATCTTTCAAGGGGGAATATTGGGGCTGTTCAAATTCTCCTTAAGCTATTTCCAGAACCTGGGAGGCTTCAGTTTATTTTTGCTGATTTAGGCGATGCTAAAGTAGTATCCTTATTATTTGAACGACATCTAAATATTTGCCTCCTCCTCCTTCTTCTTATTACTATTATTATTATTATTGTTGTTGTTATTGTTGTTGTAAAATAAGGGATTGCTCCTTAACAACATTTAGGTTGACCGCATATTTGCGCAAAATGCATTTGATGCAGTAATGCACTTTGCAGCGGTGGCTTACGTTGGCGAGAGTACTCTCGAACCTCTCAGGTATGCTTTTTGATTGTCTAATGGATGATTTAGGAATTTTGTTACTTGTTTCATGTTCCGTTTTTGCTCTTTAGTTGGGTGTTTATATGCATAGTAAGGACTTGAGTTCATTTTAAACACATTATTGGGTTAATTTAATTGTGCTAGTAAACTTTTGATTATTTCACATTCATTAAGGGCTTGCTTGGTGTCAATTTTTTTTTAATTTTTAAGAACAGTAAAAAGTTAAAAAGTTTGCTTCTTTAAAAAACTAAAAAAAAAAAGATGCTTTTAAAATTTTATATACATTTTTTTTTTCACGAACACTCGACTCTCTGAGTCTTTGCTCCGCCCACGCAATGGCTAGCATTATGGTGCCATCGCTAACATTCTTTTCGGTAGTCAAATAGTATAATTCACATAGATAGGAAAAAGGAGACTATTAAAAACATAAAATTATATATTATTGTTATTGTTATATTGTTTTTATTCTCTTGTATTGCTTGCCTTTGGGCTTGTTCTTGTGTTATCTGCTGTAATTGGTCAAGGAAACCACACCACAATGTTTTTTTTTTCTTTTTAATGCATTCAATAAAATATATGTTGTTAGTTTATAGATTACTTCAACTTAAACCCATACTTCACTGAAGTATGGTAGTGGTTCTAGTGAATGTCCCTGCATGAAATCTGGTAATTGGGCTGTTATGGTATTTGATACAAGCTGGCTAGGAAATTCTTTTCTTAATGTAGTTCTGATTTTTTCATATTAATATTTTTATTATGTTGTTCTTATTACTAAACTGTTTGCTAGCCCTTTGCGGTTCCAAAAGTATTTCAAAACTCTGATTTGGTAATGAGTTAAATTTTGCCATTCTTGATCTGGTTCATTGCTTCATTCAACAGGTATTATCACAACATTACTTCAAATACATTGGTCATTTTGGAGTCCATGGCAAAGCATGGTGTTAAAACCCTGATATACTCTAGCACCTGTGCCACATATGGAGAACCTGAGAAAATGCCCATAACTGAAAAAACTCCTCAGGTTAGCCTACATTCTGATGCAGAGTCATACAAATGAAAAGTATGCTATTTAATGATTGTGAATGTTAAAGTTTCGTTTGAGATGGCTTTCTTACTGCTTCTTAAAGCAGGTTTCTAATACAAAAATTTTAATTTTTGTACTAAAAAGTTGGTTTAGAAAGCAGTAAGAAAGCCGTTAGATGCACGGCCTAAGAAATGACTAGTATTCCCTTGACTGTTTTTTAATATAACATATATTTACTATTTGTTTATCTGTTAGTTCATTTTGCATAATCAAAGTTTGAAATTGGACAGAAAAATATAACCAAGTAGACCTTTTGTTAAAGTTTCTCTTTTAATCATGCAGTTCCCAATAAATCCATATGGGAAGGCGAAGAAAATGGCTGAGGATATGATCCTTGACTTCTCAAAGACTACAGACATGGCTGTCATGATTCTGAGGTTTATTTTTTATTTATTTATTTATTTTTGGGGAAACTTTGGGCTTAGCGTGATTAAGAGGAGTACAAAAGAGTAAGAAAAACAAAAAGCCCCGCAAAAACTAAGGGGCAGGCTCATCAGAGCCCAAAAAGAAAGACAATCTGTTCAAACTAACATACGAATAAAGCCCCAAGCAGCAAAACTCAAAAATACACTAAATACAGAATCAAAGAGCACAAGAACCAGAGATCCCTGAGGTTTATTTCAGTTGACAGTGTGAAAGCTCCTGAATTAGAAATAATATGGTACACATGATGATTGTCTCTTTTTTTACCTCTTAATGTCACCATTATCAGATACTTCAATGTCATTGGATCCGATCCAGAAGGAAGGTTAGGTGAAGCTCCCCGACCTGAGCTTCGGGAACAGGGGCGTATCTCTGGTGCATGCTTTGATGCTGCTCGAGGAATCATACCTGGACTGAAGGTAAACAATGAACTTTGCTCAACCTTCCGTATAGTGAATTCAACTGCATTTTAGTTCTGTTGGATATTGGTCCAAGATTTAGGTAGTTGTTTATGTGTACTTTCTAAAGTTTTTTTGAATGGCTTGTATTGCTCTCCTCTCCCTCTCCTCTTCCCTCTCTCCCTCCTCTCCCAAGAAGCTCATGAAGGAATGGCTTCTTCCTCATTCAAGATCCTAACAAGCTTTTATTTCCATTTTGCAGGTTAAAGGAGCAGACTACCACACGCGTGATGGTACTTGTATAAGAGACTATATTGATGTAACGGACTTGGTTGATGCTCATGTAAAAGCTCTCGACAAGGCAAGGCCTAAAAATGTTGGAATCTACAATGTTGGAACGGGAAAAGGTCAGGAAATGTCTCATATTTCTTCATGCCATTGTTGATTTGGATTTTAACCATCTATTTCCTCTTGGGAAAATTATTAGGTGCGGAGACCGGATGTAGAGATATGTCCGAACATCCACCTAAAAATGTTGGAGTGCACTTTGGTTGTTTTTTTTTTTTTTGTGCGATTTACCTGCACTTTAGTTGCGCTTTGACCACTATTTTGTTGTATTTTTTTACTGCGCTTTACCTGCACTTCAGTTGCACTTTAGTTACACTTTGACTGCTCTTTTGTTACGCTTTTTTACTGTGCTTTGACTAAGCTTTACATGCGTTTTACCTGCACTTTACCTGTGCTTTGGTTGCGCTTTTGGTGTGCTTGGCTTAAAGTTCCACGAACACATTAAATATATATAAAGTAAAAAATAAATCCAATGGGTCCACTCCATGTGTCAACATTTTATTGGAGTTCATACGTACCTCTATGTCCGGTCTCCACACCTAATAATTTTTCCTATTCTTGAGTTGATCTGAATCTTGCTTAGGATTAACTCGAACCATTCATTCTGATCTCGGGCAATGGAGCTCTAGTTGTTGGTTGACTCACTCGGATTCCTATTTGAACGTGACTTACCTCATTATATTTGATCTGAGTTAATATCAGAGACAAAAATTTTTTGATCAAATTTTTATTGAAGATAAATTATAGTTCTATGTACACATGCCTCCATAGATTTAGATAGAAAAATAAATAATTGCATGTATGTATGACTACACTTATAAATACATATTTGTGTCTATATATGGAGAGATTATTTTGTGCGGACATCAGATATAGCTTACCGTCCAAAGGCGAATTAGTGCAGCCACGTCATCCAGTACCGAGCAGTACCGAGTAGGGGGTGACGTGGCGCATTTTCATGGGCTCTGTATAGCGTTCGGTGTCCGCACCTAATAATTTCACCTATATATGCATGCCTATGCATTGAACTTCTTCGATAAGTGCCATAAACTATTTTTGAGCAATTCTTCCTGTTTTAATATGGTTTATTTATGAACTTGCATTAAAATTGTGTTATCAGGAAGATCAGTGAAGGAATTTGTAGAAGCTTGCAAGAAAGCTACCGGTGTGGACATCAAAGTGGATTACTTGGAAAGAAGACCTGGGGATTATGCTGAAGTTTACAGTGACCCTTCCAAGATCAATAAGGAACTGAACTGGACAGCAGAGTACACTGACCTTGAACAGAGCCTTCGGATTGCATGGAGATGGCAGAAGTCACATATAAATGGATATGATACATCCTTGAACATCCCCACTTGATTCATTTCTTTCTAAAAATCTCTATCAGAAGAGAGCGGCCTATATATCAGACTAGAATATTTCTATCAATTCACTGGAAGACATGGAAGAAAATCAGAGATTTCAGAGAGCTCTTTCATTTGTGAAATTCAGGTATAGAATCAAAGTTTTCTTCTTTTTTGTTTTTGGTTATTTATTTTATAGGGATGGACATGATGAAATAAGCGATTCAGTTGATCACCATAGCTACATTGATATTTACTTCTAAGTTTTCTTTATCTGGTAAAATATTTTCAAAGTTCAGTGAAAGACAGTTTACCTCTCTCAAGTTGCAACCAGTTGAATCTGAGGTTTTGTTTGGGACGACTTTCTTGCTGCTTTCTAATGCAGCTTTTTAGCACAAAAAATTTTTGAATTAGAAATTTTTTTACTAAAAAGCTTTTATAAAAATCATCAAAAAAGCAATCCCAAACAAAGCATAAATCTATATTTTTGAGTCTACAACACAGATTTTTGTAATTTTTATGGAATCGAACTTTTGAGAGATATATATAAAGATTCCATTATATTTTGTGTTGGACTCGAAGCATAAGGGTGATCACGTGGCAGTATGAAAGAAGAAAACTATATGCAATGAATGCATCATAACATCAAGAGCTTGCACCCAGTCAATTTGTAGCTGCTAAATATCACATCATATCAATGAGATGGTGTACCACTTTTAACTGCGAGATGATTTTCTTATTATTTCTTAAAGTAAATTCTTAGTATACTTTTTTTTTTTTAAATTATTTTAAAAAGCAATAAGAAAGTTGTCCCAAACGAAACCTACATTATGCTTTAAACAGTCATTGAAGATTATACCTATTATAGCATATAGTGTGTGAGATCTAAATGTGGTTAAGAGATCAACCTATATGATTGCGACAGCCTCCAAGTTAGATTAGCTTGGAGATCTGGAGATCTAAGTAAACTATGGTTCGTCGTCATAGCTTGTTTGGTTTTGAAAATAAGTGTTTATTGTAGTTTGAAAATGGATTTTAAAGATCTTTGATTTCTGATATAGAATTTGATATAGATTTTGAATGGATGTAATTAAAAACATTTGAAAAAATATTAGTTTTGAATATAGTGTAAATAAATTGACCAAGGTGATATTGTCTAAGGTTTCGTTTGGGACGGTTTTCTTACTGCTTCTTAAAGCAGCTTTTCGAGTACAAAAATTATGAAGCTTAAGGCTTCGTTTGGGTCATCTTTCATACTGCTTGTTAAAACGGCTTTCTAGTATAAACATTTTAAATTCAAAAAAATTATGTACTAGAAAGCTGTTTTAGAAAGCAAGAAGAAAGCTGTCCCAAACGAAGATTAAGTTATTTGCAGCGCTAAACAATCATATTGGATATGATTATGAAATGTTGGTACTCATCATCATATGAACTATTAATTGATGATTATTATGGTCCTCACTTATCAACAGATGCTGCTTCCCATATTGGGTAAAAATGCAAACCTATAGCTGCGGAAGTAGGAATAATGGCACCTGAGATAATATTGTTTCCATAAAGTAGAGATCCAGAAACAGGTTCACGAATACCATCAATATCGACTGGAGGGGCAGCAATGAAGGCAATGATAAATACAGAAGTTGCGGTCGTCTTAAATCTCAAGTGTAGATTCGCTCAACCCATTAAGGTGTTAACTCAAACCGGATGCAAATGCATATCAATATTAAAGCTAAATGATTACAAGCTTTAATAACAACTTAAGTACTTGGAATGTAATTTAAGCACTTAAGACATGGGTTGGTTCTAAGTATTAATAAGTGATCTAAATAGTGCAAAGCAAGGAGATTGTTGGAAATTGAAAACTATTTCTTATAGTAAATATGATAAACTAAGAAAAAGGTTGGATGTTGATTAATTAACTTTCAATTAAGATTTTAATTAGGAAAAATTGGAAACTAATCTACCTGTGATCATAAAGAAGGGATAAGTTTATCAATTAGTCCTACTTAATATAATAAACTTTACTTCTTCTTTTTTTTTTTTTTTTTTTTTTGAAAATTTGAGGATTTCTTTCTTATTTTTTAGTAATTAATATAAAGCTTGTAATAATTACTAAAATTAAAAATTTCATTGAAAAGTCAAAAAATATCTGAGAAAGCCTAAAATAGGATTCTTCATTTATCAGACTTAATTTTGACTGCGAACAGTGAGTGTCTGATATCAATGATTTTAATTAAGGGCCCATTTAGAATGACTGTAACTTTTTATAAAAGTGATTGTAAAGTTGTTGCAGAGAAAATAACATTTTTGAAATGTGATCTGTAAAACAGTTTGTTAGCACAAAATTTTTTGAAAGCAGTGAAACATCATTACCCAAACAGAAATTATGATTGCGATTTGAGAAGTAAAGCAATAAGAAAGTTGTCCCAAATGAAATCTTAATTTTCTAATAAAATAAGGAAAACAGACAAAATTGACTTCTGAGAATTAAATTTTGATGGTCTAATGACCATTTGGAAATGAGAAAAAAATGGTCAATATGCATTTCACAATAAATTAACAATTAAAAAAAATCATAATTTTTAGGATTTATTTACTATTTTTACTAATTAATGCATGAATTGTAATAATAATAAGAAATAAAAAATACATTTAGAGAATTTTATTAAAATCATTGCAAACTAACATGATGCATATGATTTATGATAACTTGAACGATGTTTTCTTAAAATTAATTAAAAATTTAATAACATACAAAATTGCAAAATTAGGGTTGTAATAATTATTTTGGTGAAAAATCAATGGATTATGAATCTTGATAAAATTTTATAATTATATTTCAAAATAATTTACTATTTCACATAATTTATCCAAAATTTGTAATATTTAGCAAAAATAGTAAACTTAATTGAAATATATCTTGAAAGTTATTGTAAGTTATAAAAAAAATAAAAAATAATGTATGCAATAGTTCAATCAAATCATCATGTTCACATACCTAAAAAATATTTATTTTTTTCAGGATTATTTAATTATTTCTAATAATTGAGATATAATTTAAATCAATAATTAACAATTGCAATATATTAAAATAAATTATGAAAACTTTTCTTAGGATGGTAACATGGCATGTTTAAAGCAGGATGAGGCAAAGATTTACCAAGAAATCACCACCATTGAGAGGCCATTATGGTTAAATGCCATACTTGATTAATGTAGCTTTAGGCTTCCAATTTGGCTAGGTCCAATAGGATTGGTGTATTGGAAGTTCTGCATTTTTCTTCTACAAGTGGTCAGTAAGTGTTCTGTGAGTGCATAAATATATGAATTATATTATGGAGCGGATCCCAGGGGTATGTGTGCATAAAATCTAAAATCTAAAAAAAATTCTTAGGAGAATTTTGGCACCATGACATTGAGCTCTTGAGTTTTAGTTCATTTTACTATGAACAATACTGGCACAACTACATTAATGTTTGGAGCGTTGTGCTGCTAGGTCAAAAGTTTATTAAAAAATCAAAATCCCTTTCTATCTTGTAATTTTTTTGTATACTATAGATAAAAGTATTATGAACATTTACTATTTTTGTAGAGATTTCTGCATGGTAAATTTTGAAAGATGTGATATTTTTAATGAAATAAAAAAAAATTGTCCTTAGAAAATAATATTATTGTTGTGCATTTAAAGCTTCAAAATAATGATTTAAATAATCTTTGGTAATCTGATGAAATTTTAAAATTATGCAATTATGTTGAGTTGTTACATTTGTTGGCTACATGTATAGTATTTTCTGAATTTATGCATTTTAATTATTTTTATTTATTTTATTCAAATATAATTATATATGTGTTCATATGCTTAAAATATATGATTCTACGGAGTTATGATCTTGGAGAGAATTCTATTGTGCTAAATGCATTGGGAGCTATTAGGGTATGAATTATTTAATATCTGATATGCTAAGTATTTGGGAGTACTCATAAGGGTCTGTTTTCTGATATGCTAGCACAAAGAGTTATAAGGACTTGAATTTTATATCTATTTATAATAGGAGATATAAGGGCCTGAGATGCTTGTTTATTTACATTCAGTGCAAAATCTATTTAATTTATGTTATCTATCAACACTATTCTACTCAATACAATAGCTTGTAACTAATTATTTTTAATTCAATCAAACAAATGTTAAATTAAATATTAAAAATTTAGATCGATTGGTGTTACTTGCTGAGAGGTGTTAGCTAACACCTATTCTACCTTATGTTCCATGCCAAGGCAAGGAGAAACAGCTAGTTGAGTAGCCGAGATTGTAGATTCTGATATGTCTCAGTCTGTATAATTATTTTCTGGTCTATAGATTTTGTACAATCGTAGCTATTTTTTGCTCTATTCTTTTTTTATTGGCCATGTACTGCATTATAAAGATTTTTATTGTATGTACAATTTGAAGATTAATGAAGAAAAAAGAAGATTGTTAATGAGTTGTTTTTTATTCACTGAAAATTAATTAGTAGCTCTTTTGTCTGTCTTTGATTAAAGAAACCTAAAAAGTTATCCAAAACTTAGATCTTGGGTTTGATATGTTACCATCATATATGATGATTTGTTCCATCTATGGGTTATATTGAATTGTGTTGTAACATCGATGATGTTCATTAATCTAATAAGTGATGGATAGCATTGGAATTATTAGCAATGGTATGTAAGCAAGTCAGTGATGTCAGTGTAACTAAGTGATATTAAATAGGGGATCATAGTCGTGTGACGTGGTCAAATGACCATGACCATAGTCAGGGGATCATATTTCAACAATGGTGGTTAGAAGACTGTAGATAGGCAATGATGTTATGAGGAACGTAATTAAGTCATGATAGTTTGAGGATCATAGTTGGGACATAAATATTAGAGGACTATAGCATGTTGAAGGTGGTTAGAGGACCATAATAAAGAGTCAATTATCGGAGTACAATAATGGGGAAACAAAGGTCAAAGAATCAAAGTTTGGCATTGATGGTCAAATGATGGAAGTTGGATGATGGTGGTTGGATGATATTGTTGGTTTGATGGTGGTTAGAGGATCATTTTAAGAAATAATCATTGAAGGATCACAGTATAGAAACACTAGCCAGGGGACTACATTTAAATAATAGTGGTTAAAGGATTATATTCATATGATGATGATCAGAAGACTAAGTGAGGAGATGATAATCAGATGATTGTATTTGGGAAATGATGGTTAGTTGACCATAGCTGAGATCAAAGGATTGTAGTTTGATCATTGTGTTTGGAAGATCATAGTTGGGTGATGGTAGTCAAAAGACTATAATCAAATGATGGTAGTCAGAAGGATTGGATTCTAACGATGAACATCATAGGACCTTTGTCTGGTGATGATGTTAAAAGGATCAAAGTTGAGTGACAAAGGTTAGAGAGATATAGTTGGATGATAGTGGTCAAAGGATCATAGTTTGGTGATAATATTTGGAGATTGTTGTCGAGCAACAATTATTGGGAGATTATAATCGGGTGGTATAGATTAGTGTACCTAACGATAGTTATAGGACTACTGTTTGGTGATGATGGTTGGAGGATTGTAGTAGGGTTACGTTGGTCGGACAACTATGATCAGGCGATGAAAGACACAAGACTGTATTTAGACTATTATGATTGAGATATTGTAGTCAAGAAACTATGGCTGGAGGATCATAGCCAGTCAATGATGATTGGAGGGCCGTAATTATAGGATAGTGGTTGGGAGATTGTAATATTGTAGTGGTGGTTGGATGATTGTAGCCAGTTGATGAAGATTCAAGTCCATAGTAAGCGATGGTGCATGGTCACAGGACCATAATCAGGCGATGATGGACGAAAGATCATAACTAGGCAATGAAGTTTAGAGGATTGTAGATGGGTGATGGAGATCAAATTATCACAGTCATGTGAAGATGGTTGGAGAATCATAGTCATGTGATGGAGGTCAAAAGGATCATATTCGAACAATAGTGGTTGTAGGACTATAGTCAGGTGCATGATCAGGTGGTCAAAGGATTGTACGTAGTTAGTTAATGAAGGTTGAAGAGTTGTATTTAGGTGGTGTTTGTAGGATCATAGTTCTAATGATGTTGGTCGATCTCTAGTCCAATGGCAGTGATTAAGAAATGGTTTGATGATGATAATGATCAATGGGTGTTCTAGTAGCTACGATATATGGCTAGGAAGAGGTTTGAGGGTGACAGTCAGATGGTGATGGTGGAGGTCAAACAGTGATCATATGATAGTGTCCACACGATGGTCTAACAATGATAGTCAAGAGTTGTCTAACTAATGCCATGAAGTTAATTTCTAATTATGATTCAAATGTTTGATCTAGTCTCATTTAGACTCATATCATATCACTTTTGGTATCAATGGATTCATCTAGTTAGGATGTTCATTTTGAACATAAATTTGCTAAAATAGTTCATAAAGTTATATATATATATATATATATATATATATATATATATATATATATATATATATATATATACACACACATGTGTGTGCATGTGTGTTGTGTTTGATTCTTCTTAACCACATAATCAAGATAATTAACCCAGCATTTATAATAAAAAACTCCACTAAGTTGACCAAATATTACCGCACCCCAAGAACCATCTTGATAAATTCCGTTTACACATAATACCGTTAAAACAAACATTCACATAAAATAGCCATCAACTTGTTAAGGCACACATTATATACATAAATATTTTATTTTTTATCGATTTATACATACTAATTAAGTGCCTATTCACATAAAATAGCCACAAACTACTAAAAGCACACATTATATACATTCACACACACACACAGTTTATACAAATTAAAATTACGAAAGCACACATTACTTGCAAGCTAATTAATATCTACAGTTCTTCAGCAACCTTCAACCTTCGAATATATCTCAGATGGAAGGATTAGAGCTTTTCAGATGGATGAGGCTCCTTACAGCAGCAGCAAGAGAGCTTTTAGAGCTACAGCCAGTAGCAGCATAATGCGACAAGCCCCCCTCAGTCTCGTGGCGTTGATAGCGGCGAGCGGTGGCGGAAATCGGCGGATGAGAATTCGAATGATCGATAAATAAAAAAGAAGAAGGTACAGTAAGAAGCACAGAGCCACAGCGAAAACGTATGCTGCGGAGAATATGGTACTGTTATGATCATTCTTGGCATTAATGTTCAGGTCGTCGTAAGCGGCCGTGGAAAGCAACGACATAATTGTCGCGGCTTCGTTGAGGAAGGCGTGGTAGTTCTCCATTATGTACGTGCTGGGAGCAGATCAAGGAGGAGAACTGAAGAAGAGAAGCTGAGCTTCTTCCTGATGGCCACGAGATTGTCGTTAGTTCCGGTCCTTTTATAGGCCCTATGCGATGGAATATTCTTTGAATTGGAAGAAGATACCGTCACCGTTTAGTGGCTCAAGACTGAACATTGTTATTGCAATGAAGAAATTATTCTGTATGGACTCTAATAAAATTGTGATATTTGGATTATACATGTGGATATTCATTTCTATTTTGTATTTTATATTTTTTTTGTTGTCAGCCCGATCAATTCGACCAAAAAAATTTCATGTTCAAATTTAGGATTTAGATTGACACTCTTATTTTAAATGAAGCACCTGCGAAACTTTCATATTTTTTAAGATTTTAGCTCAATAACATTTTTATAGCTACTGAGAAAGAAGAAACGAAAAAAAGTTGATGATGATGAAGAGTTGAAGACTGATTTGAAGGAGGATCGATGATTGTTTTTCGAGCAGATGATATGCCCACATGACACATGCAGAGTCTGAAAGGTGGTATGCAAACGTCCAGGAAGACGAAGACGAAGACTTGAAGTTGAAAGAACTACAGGCTGAAGGAATGATTGTTTTTTCTGTACACTTAGGGAATACTTTGGGGGTCCAAGGGGGCTGCGCCCCCTGACGGGATTCGACCGTTTGTTTTTAGAGTTTGTAAGTTGTTTGTACTCCGTGATTTGAAGATCGTTTGTACTTTGAATACCTTAATAAACAAATATGAAGGATATTTTAAAGCTCATGACATAGTTAAATTCAACTATAATTCGATAAAAAAAAAGTAAATAAAAGAGCTAAAATAATATATTACTAATTATCATGACCATGACTTAGTTCGGTAGTCTATTCGAATGAGCCTGCTTTCAATATCAGGAATATTATTATCATAAGAATATCTTGAAAAATCTTTTCATATATATGGTCAAGTAATTCATTTACAATTTTATTAAATATTCTATAAAAATGCATTAGTTTTTTTTTTTTTTACTAAAGTAAATAATCATTTGAAAACTTGATGCTCATTTACATTTATTTATATAAAAAAAACTAAACAATAACTTATTTATTTATATTTATGACATTTTTTAACACAAAAAACCACTTAAATCTGTATAAAATCCTCCTTTAATTATGATTTAGGTTAAAAGTAGCTTCTTAATACAAAAAAATTTAATTTAAAAATATTTTTATACTAAAAAACTGCCTTAAGAATTAGAAAGAAAGCTGACCCAAAAGAAGCATTAGTTGTCTATTTAATTATTCTTTAAAAATGTATAACTCATTGTTCTTCAAAAATTATGTATACAACTAATGATATCATATCAATATGATAAAATTACTGAGAAAATAATTTAAAGAATGAATAAACTAAAAGAATTATTTTATATTAATATATGACAACAAATATTGAGAAATTTTTAAATAAATAAATTTAAATTTAAATTAATGCTTCCTTAATTGCGTCAATGTTCATTAATGGTAAGAAGTTGATTTGCTTAAATCATCAGTATCCAAGTCGATCAAAATTTGACTGAAACGCACGTCTGAAAATAAATTAATAAGTTAATAAGAATATCTAATTTTTTTTAATATTTGAGTCATGCTCAAATCTGAGTCACACTGGGAAAAAAAAATAATGAATAATTTGAATCGTACGATGGTCGGGTTGATTCTTGATATTGTGGTCTTCTAAGCCTAGCGGTCGTTATGGTCTCCATCTCGCAGTTCACTAGTATTTAATATATGCCATTAACCCGTCGTTGTTTAGCTTGGTTGGTTGGCGAGCACGGTTGGGAACCCCCCAACCCATGCTCAACTCCCTAGCTCGAGCAATTGTGCCTCTTAAGTGGGGCCAATCAAGTGCTGGCCAGGAGGTTTCTGGGGTGAATGTCTCTTTTTGGTCAGTCGAGGATTAGTCGCCACCAAGAGCTTTTTCGGGGGTGGCAGCGGGTGGATATATATATATCTAGTTCCAATATATATATATATACAATTAAGAAAACTAATTGGGATTATCTTGGAGCCGCCAATTTTCAGGATCATTTTATTTATTTGTATAAATAAATAAAAATTTTATTTTACTTTATATAAAATAAAAATAAAATAAAATAATAAAAATAATAATCTCAAACCACTTGGGGGTCACAAGAAAAATAAGAAAAGCTTGTGGGAAACAAATTTTACGGGTCACCTAATTTAGGTTTCGTTTGGGACGACTTTCTTGCTGCTTCTTAAAGCAACTTTTTAGTACAAAAGTTGTTTTAAGAAGTTGTAAGAAAGCCGTCCCAAATGAACCATTAATCTTTGGGATTTGGTTTGGTCTGGTCAAAGCATCTTATGCTCTTCAAAATTTAGGTGAATGTTATTTTAAATGTTATTTTGTTGTGTGTGGGAAGATTTATGGCAGATGAGAGATTGAGGGTTTAATGTCTTAATTTTGTATGAAGATTTAGGACATACACAAATAAGTGAGGGATTGCATGCATGAATTTTAAGAGACACCATAATCTTTTTGTGAAAAACCTAGGAACGAGAAAAATCATGGGTCAACAAGTGAAGACCTCCCTAGATGGAAATCATTAATACAACATAAAGAATGCATTAGTTGGTTGAAGGTGGGAATCCAACAAAAATCTAGGTGCTGAAGTAGGTAGCTCGAGTTCATTAAATGTCTACGAATTTTTAAGTTATTCTATGTTTAATTAAATCCAAAAATAGTATATGATTGAACTAGAAAAATGGAAAGTGTCAAGTGTAAAATGCTCCTTTAGGAGCATTGCGGCGTTGTGGTGGTACCGCTTCCCTCATTATCTATGGGAAAATAGTTGAAGGAGCGCTATATCGCTAGGATGAGAGTGTTGTAATGTTAAACTCGTTGTATGAAAAAGAAAAAAATTGAGTCATGGGATGGACTATGACGCTTGCAGCTAACCTCTCTGTCTAGAAAACCTGGAATATTCAGATTATGGGTGTCAATATTGGACCCGGTCCGAAAAATCAACATGTTTGCAAAACCGGGTCCGGTTGACCCTGAAACCCAACATGACCCAAAAAAACCCGCATGCCCGGCTGCCCCCGCTGCACATGTGCATCGAGCCACGTAGCTTGCCCAGTGCCAGCCTGTCCCAGCACCCCGCTGCCCCGATGCAGCGTGCGACTGTGTGGTCCTTGTCTTCCCGAATGAGCGTGACCGGCTGCCCGCCTGCCCGAACGCCGGACCTGCTCCTGCCCGAATGCGCATGACTCGCGATCGCGTGGCCCCGTCTTCCGCATGTAGCCTGCCCCTGCGCCTTCCCGCTATCGAACGCTGGTTGCCCGCTGCCGCTGCTGAATGCCTGCAAATGCGGGATTTGGCAAAAAAATTTAATAGAGGCGTGGGATTTGGTTGAAACATGTCGGGTCGGGTTTGGGTCTAAAAAATGGACCCGTTTGCAAAACGGGTCAGGTTAGGGTTGACCCAATTAATGTCAGGTCAATTTCGGGTTCGACCCGAACCCTACTCGTGACCCGAAATTGACACCCCTTATTCAGATGGAGAGTTGCAACGTTATGAGAAGTGGCACCGCGGCGCCGAGGCAATTTTTTGAGATTTTTATATAAATATCTTAAAATATTTTCCACTCATTCCATTCCATTCCATTTCCATTTGCCAGAAGTGTCAGAGAGGCGCTGGATAGGAGAAAAAGAGGAAAAAGAAAAATGAAGCTAGGTTTTGGAGGTCACATTGTCCATCGAGCTAGAAAAATTTATTAGTCATAAGATAGGCTTTCTTTACCCTACTTTAGTTTTCAATTTGGATAAAATTTATAAAGATTTAATTGATTTAAAAGAGTTTGAAAAACTTTCCACCGCATAATTTTTGGTATATTGTAGAATAAACAATTTTAAGCTTTTTGACAGGAAAAATTAAAAGTTTCACGTGATGGTTTGAAATCTATGAAATTTCATATGTACCATAGAAGAATAAAAGACCCAAACAAATGTTATAAATGTTTCCTACGAATGATTTTTTGAATTGTTATTGTTGAACATCGGTACAAGTTCTACCTCTTGTACATGCAAAAATTGCCATACATGTGCTACTACCATGCATTCATGAATTATAATAAAAGTCATTCTTATAGGTCGAATAAGTTAGTTTTCTATGTTCATTTAATGAATTGTTTTGTCATGTTTATATGACGAATGTGAAGAATATGGGAGATGTCCATGTTCAATATAAGTAAAATTATGAGGGCCTTACATGTATGTATTAATGTATTCTTTCATTTGTCTTGAATAGGTGTGAGATGATCAAATGAAGATATTATAAGTAAAAGTAAAGTTATAATTGGAATCAGACTATATCTACTCCATCTATCTTGAACATATGTGAGATGATCAAGTAGAGGTATATGTAGAAGTAGAGTTATAAGAAAGTATTGGGATATATGCATGCAAATCATATTTTGCATAAATTGCCTACAAGTTATCTATTCTACCCCTGAGTTAAAGTATAAGTTAACTGAAAGTTCATATTGTTGCCACATACAAGTTCAAAAATTTATTATGTTATGATAATTTACATGTTATGTTGTTGCCACTTATAAGTTCCACAAATGTTTACTATTGACACATAACCACTATTAATAATCAAGTGTATTGTTGAAATCATGGTATGAGTAGAACCTTGCCTAAATACCATGTCACTCTAACTAAACTATGAAACTTATTGTTTATCTCTTATGTGAATTATTTTAATTATGAATATTGAATTCATTAATATGATTTGGGATAACCTAGTGAGCAAGTAGTTTGGTCACCTTATTAATGTTTACATGTTATTTCAAGAAACTGGAAAGGCCATAGGTGAGAGTGGATTCAATAGGAAGAGAATTAGTTTTGGACTCGGAGATTCCATGAGGGCCCATTTGTATCAATTTCTATAGGTGGCAGCAGAATAGGGTCTAGAGGATCTATCATTAGTCCACATGTTTGTCATAGCTGTGGCAGGAGCATATCAATCAATGTTAGAAATTAACTTAGTTTTTCCAATAAATTCATAGAGTATAAAGCTGCCAACTATTCGCGGGCTGGACCTTACAAACGTTCCAAGGTTAGAGCTGAGAGTTCTAGACATGTGGAAACTCAACCCCGTTTATTTTTTTAGGGATCATATAGTAGAGGCGATAGTCTATTTACAGGGAGACCGATTTATGGGGAACAAATGGAGTCTAGTGATGCAATTGTTCCAACCCTATTATAGGCTAGAGTATATAATATGGCTCCGTATGAGGCCAAGAATGCACCTGACGTGGTTGCATGTATGGCTTATATTTCTGATATGTCATGTCAGATTTTTATTTGACTCGAGTGCTAACCATTTTTTTATTTCTAAGAAATATTTTAATCCGCTATATTTATCTTCTGTATCATTGTCTTCTACTTTATCTATTATTCTGCCTACTCGTGATTCTATGATAGCTAGCCATGTCCTCTAATTTGAAGTGGAAATCTAGTTTGATAGTATTGCCTTTGTCTGATTTTAATGTCGTTCTAGGTATGAACTAATTGAGCAATATAGAGCTCGGATTGATAATCTAAAGACGAGAGTGACTTTATTTCGAAAAAAATAAGAGCTGCATTTTTCAAGGAATTAGAGGAGCGTTGTCTTCGAGTTGGAGGAAATGTTTCATGTTTTTTTATAAATATACAAAATATTATATATTGCCCAAAATATGAATTAAAATTTTTTACTTAAATTTTTCCATATAAAATTTAGCGACCATGTTGTACAAATAAATTTGTTCAATAATTTCTTGCAAAAGTAGGAGGGTGTTCCGGTTGGGTTTGCGCCTGCTACTCCAGGCATTCGGGATTCTCTTAATGACTATGTGGATTATATGGCTTTTTGTTTTGGCTTTCCTGGTGCTTTGTTTTTGGTTTTTTCCTCTGGCATTCGCTGGTATGGTGCCTGTTCGTTTGAGCGACCCTGGTTTTTTAGAGGGCTCGTCTCATTCGCTCTCATTTTTGGAGGCGTTAGTTGGTTCGAAATCGGTTTCTTCTTTTCCGGATCTGCGTTGCTCTACCTTTCGGGGCTTTCTTTCCTTATGGATTTCCGATCTTGAAATCAATGCTCTGGCTACCCCTTTCAATTTTTCTTAGTTGGCTTCTTCCCTACAAAACGACCTTCTCTTGACTCTATCAATAAGTTTTTCTTTAACCTCAAACTTAAGGGGGAATTTTCGGTTACCTTGCTTGATCGTACGCACATTCTGATTAAACTTGAGAATGATTTGGATTACTGTAGGGTATTTTGTCATCGTTTATACTTGGTTTTCAACTGCTATATGAAGCTCACGAAATGGTTGCCTAGTCTGGATGTTGGAGTTGAGTCGCCTGTCATCCCTGTGTGGATTTCTTTTCTCTTCTGCGTCCTCATCTCTTTAACCCTCGCATTCTTCATGCTTTGGGAACAATTTTTGGTAAACCTTTGAAAATATATGAGGCTACCTCCGTGGGTTCCCGCCCCTCTGTGGCGTGTGTTCTTGTGGAGCTTGACATTACTAAATCTTACCCCAACCGGGTGTGGCTAGGCTCTGAGAATTTAGGGTATTTACAGGAAGTTTCCTTTGACGATTTCCCCCCTTTTTGTGCTTCATGCAAATTTATTGGTCATATTTCTGGTAATTGTCACCCTCCCCCTGTGTCTGTTCTGGCTGTTTCCCCTATTCTGGGTAGTGATTTGAATGTTCTTGAGGCCCCTGTTTTATTGTCTGCGGGGGCAGCTTCTTTAGAAAATGCTGAAACCATGATAACTGCGTGAAAGAAATGAATGTCGTTGATGGTTCACCTGTAGCTAATCTTATAGGATCTGGGGATGTTTTGGAGGGTCATCTGGTTGGGTTTGCGCCTACTGCTTTAGGCATTCGAGATTCTGTTAATTACTCTATAGATTCTCGGGTTGATGTCTGTGATAATATCCCGTTATTTGATTTGGTTTCGAGCGGTGAGGTGGCTGTCGTTTATAATCCTCTTGTTGTTCAGGGTATTAATTATGATTCTCATTTAATTGCTTCTGAGGTTGTGGTAGCTGGGGTGGTGCCTGTTGCTCTGGATTCTCGGGTTTGCCTTAATGAGGAATGTGGAGGTGTTTTTTCTCCTGTTTCTAACGCTGTTATGGAGTTTTCTCAGAAAATTGGTAGTAGTGATATGGTTGGAGGTGGTGTTAATGCTGGGAAAGGAATGTTGGTTAGTTCTAACTCTTTTGTTGATGTGCCTGTGAATTTGATCGACACCCAAGCGTTGGTGTATCATGTGGGTGATAATTCAGGGATGGATGTTAGGACTCATCTTGATTGGTTACATTGTACGTCTGAATTTAAATCCGATTCTGATTCCTCTTCGGATTATTGTGAAGGTTCTGATCCTGGTCATGATTTTAAACTGGTTCGTGATAGACATGTTCTCTCTGTCGCCTCTCGCGGGAGGTTCTGTGGGAGGGGCAGGAGAGGTAGATAGTCCTTTTATTCCTGTGATTGTTCCCTATGGCAGTTTCTGGCTGGTTTTCTAGACTTTGGCCGTTTCTGTGGGTGTAGGATTTTTGTGCTATGATGTGGTTGGGGCTCGTTTCCTCGTCGTCATAGCTGGTGGCAACCTTTGGTGATGTTTTCGTACTTGGATGGATCGATTGGAGCGCTTTCTTCGCCAAATTGGATGGTCAGTGCGTGCCTTCAGGGAAGCTGGGAGCCTCGGCCGATTACTGAGCCCTCTCTTCGATCTCACTTGTATTTTCTATTGTTTTTTTGGCTTTTTGGCTTTTGCTCTTTATCTTGTGTAATCTCTTTTTTTTTCAATGTAATGTTATTTTTTGTTAAAAAAAAATTCTTGCAAAAGCAGGTATAAACCCTTTGATAGTTCCATAATTTATTAAAGTAAAATATGAATGTGATCCTAAACTGCTGTAAATACATTCCTATGTATTTAAACCGCTGCAGTAAGTCCTAAAAAGTGCTGCAAAATTTTGATTTATTAGTAGTGTCGACATATGAAGTCTGCATTGAAACAAATAGCGAACACACCATGCGTGTCCTACATTTATAAATTAGAGAACAGTATGAAAACATGCTTACGACAAATACAAACTGATGTACTATAAGACTTAACCTAGCAAGATTCTGTTAGGTGTGCTTGTCTGCTGGTCAACTGGTCAACGAAACCAGGCTGGCATGCACGAATCTGACTGCAAAATTGCAAATAAATAAATAAATAATTGCCTTCCGTATGATTTAAAAGATTTGAATTTACACTATAATTTCTTGCATGTGAGTCTTACCTAAGGGTTGTTTTGAAATTTTACTACGTATCGGTGATTTTTCCAGCAGTCTAAGCTCCGGGAATTTTCAACAATTATAGCCGCCGAAAATTATCACCGTCAAAAAAAGGCGGTCGGTTTTTATTTCCTACGTGATTTTTTATGACTGGGTTTTAAACCCCGGAAATTTAAAAAATTGCTAGTATTTGGTCAATTCCGTCAGAAATTTTCGTCGGTATTGGATGACTTTCTTGTAGTGAATGAATAGTGAAATGAAATATGACTTAGAATTAATATAATTTATTTGAAATGATTGAAATTTTAGATGAATTTGAAGTAAATGCATGTGATTACTCTTTTTTTTTTTTAAACAAAATGAATACAGTGTAGTGACCCCAGGGACTCGCAGCAGCTGGTGGTTGTCGTGGACAGTGGTGAGCAGCTACCACTGATAATAGTGGTGGCGTGCGGCTGGTAGTGAGCGACATCTAACACTGACAGTGAAAACAACTTGCAATATATTTGAAATTCACTCCATTAGATCACTAATGTCACGAAAACAAACGAATATATATATATATATATATATATATATATATTTATATATTAATATATATAGATA